>BLSH010294998.1:0-13976 GCA_018402905.1 Glandirana rugosa
TGGCAAAAGTCTCAAAGCACTCAGACCTGGTATTTTATGATATGGGACACCTGGCGGACCCAATGGATAAGAGGGGATATAATCCTCAAGCGATCTTGGGACACCGCAATGACCTACCTTAGACCAGCTTTGGCCACAACCTGTGTAGCACGAAACTTTGAGTTTTGGTTAAAACAGTTTCAGGGGCACCTAATAGCAGGGACCCCCAGAGATGATTTGTTAAAATCATTTCCCATGCTCTACAAAGCCGTTTGATTTATTGCAGACGCATCGACAGTCGGTCAAGCTGTCGGCTAGATCAGCCGCACTCTCAGTAGCAGCCAGAAGGGCCCTCTGGCTTAAAACTTGGCCAGGAGATACCTCATCCAAGCTGCGCCTTTGTAGTGTCCCATCTTCCGGGAAATTTTTTTTGGATCTAAATTAGACGAGGCCTTAGAACGGACGGCCGATAGGAAAAAGACTATTCCAACCAAAAAGAAATTCTATCCCAGTAAGTTTTTTTTCGTCCCTATAAGGGACTAAATAGGGAAGAATGGAGGAACCCGCAGGACAAGGGTAGACCCAAGAAACACTGGACCGGTCAGAAAGGCAGACAGAGGGCGAATGTGCTCTTTAACCCTCCTAGCCAAAATATCAAGGCGGAGGGGTACAAGCAATGATGCCATAGGCCAAGTGGGAGGAAGGTTGGAGAGATTCCTTCCACAGTGGCGAAGGATAACCTCCAAAGCTTCATCCAGTGTGTGATAGGGAAGGGGTATGCCTTAGAGTTCAGCAAAAGGCCCCCCTCAAGAATATTGGTCACCCAGCTGCCAAGGGAACCAGAAAAAGCAAGGGCATTACCACTACTGATAGGGGAAATGGTCGATCAGGGAGTCCTGGTCCCAGTCCCAAAACAGGAGGATGGGGAGGGTTTCTATTCACACGTCTTAGTACAGAAACCCTCAGGCAAATATTGGCTAATCCTAAACCTAAAGCCTTTGAACGAAGTAATTTGTTACAAAAGATTCAGGATGGAGTCTATTTATTCAATCAGAAATCTGCTACAAAAGGATTACTTCATGGCGACCATAGACTTAAAAGATGCCTAATTGCATATCCCCATCAGACAGAGTTCCCAA
The DNA here is from genome assembly GCA_018402905.1 of Glandirana rugosa. Taxonomy (NCBI): domain Eukaryota; kingdom Metazoa; phylum Chordata; class Amphibia; order Anura; family Ranidae; genus Glandirana; species Glandirana rugosa. Next base: position 1,119 of record BLSH010294998.1, read on the forward strand.
ATATACCTCCGACTGGCATTACAGATAGAACGGGTACACCATTTTCAAAGCAGGGCCTTGCCGTTCGGCCTTTCCTCCTCGCCAAGGATTTTTACCAAAATCCTGGCAGAGACACTCACACCACTGAGGTTACAATCTATAACTGTGATCCCTTATCTGGACGACTTGCTATTCATAGCGCCAACAAGGGAAAGGCTTCAGGGAGACTTAAAGATGGCGCAGGAGCGGTTACCCCACCTGGGTTGGATCATAAGTACAGAAAAGTCAAATCTCTCTCTCCCTCCCAAGAGATCCAATTTTTGGGGTACACTATCAATTCCGTCAAGCAGAAAATCTCACTGCCACGGGAAAAGATAGACCATCTCATGCAGAGAATAGCACGGGTCCAAACAAATCTTCCCGTCACCGTAAGGGAAGTTATGTCTGTACTAGACCTCATGACGTCTGCCATTCCAGCAGTCAAGTGGGCCAGATTCCACCAGAGACTACTTCAGGCCTTTCTCCTTCAGAATTTAGGGAGAAAGGACCTAGAGGACAAGGTGGTCATTCCATCAAGGGTAAAACAGGCCTTATGGTGGTGGAGACATCAGGACAATCTACAGAATGGGGTTCTGTGGGTATGCCCAGTTTCCCACATACTGACCAGACGCCAGCAGTTGGGGTTGGGGGGCCCACCTGGACGGTCAGTGGGCGCAGGGAGTTTGGACGCAGTCACAAAGACAGCAGTCCTCCAATTACAGAGAGTTAAAGGCTGTGGCAAGGGGAATAAAAGCATTCCAGAACCAGATCAGAGGTCAACATGTACAAGTCAGATCAGACAATATAACAGCAGTAGCATACATAAACAAGCAGGGCGGAACTCGAAGCCCCAGCCTGAGATATGTAGCCCAGGAGATTTTCGTCTGGGCAGAGAGGAATTGGGAATCCCTTGCAGCAATCCATCTCAAGGGGACACAAAACGTCCTGGCCGATTTTACTTAAGCAGACAAGCCATTTCTCAAGAGGAATGGTCACTGGATCCAGGAGTCTTTGCCCAGATAGTAGCCAGATGGGGGTCTACCGGAGGTTGACTTGTTTGCCAACAAAGTAAATTCCAAACTACCAAGCTTCTGCTCTTTCAATCCAGGGGATCAGCCCATAGCGATCAACGCCTTCCAGACAGTGGAACTTCAACCTTTGCTATGCCTTTCCACCACTTCACTTGATCCCAAGAGTTTTAAGGAAGTTCACAACAGAGCGTACAACTTTAATCCTGGTAGCGCCCTACTGGCCAAGAAGAGCGTGGTTCTCAACACTTCTATCACTAGCAACTCAGCCACACTGGATGTTGCCTCACAAGAAGAAGCTACTTATGCAGGGGCCAGTGCTTCACCCCAATCCAGCCATGCTAAACTTAGCAGCATGGCATCTGAAACAGATCTTAAGGACGAGGGGTATTTCAGATAGTGATTAAAACTCTATTGCAGAGTCGTAAGCCCGTCACGAGGGCAATTTATAGGAACGTTTTTGGCGAAGGTTTAACCTTTTGGTTGTCAGAAACTGGGGAAGAAGAGGTGGATTCTCCAGTAATTCTGAACTTTTTTACAAGCGGGTCTGGACAAGGGTCTAGCCTTAAGCACTATTAAGGTGCAGATCGCGGCCCTCTCAGTTTATTTACAGCGATCCTTACAGCAAGACCCGCTTATAAACAGATTTTGCAAAGCGGTTTCCAGGATGCAACCTATTTGTCATAAAACCCCAACATGGGATTTGTCTATTGTTTTTAAAAGCTGTTATCTCGGACCCTTTTGAGCCATTATCAGAAGCGTCCGTTAGATTAATTACGCTTAAGACTGTTTTTTTCATAGCCATGACGTCAGCACACAGGGTGAGTGAACTGCAGGCTCTGTCTATCGGAGAGCCCTTTTTGCAGATCTTGGAGGATAGGGTCGTTCTCAGGACCGACCAAGCATTCATCCCTAAAGTCTCGTCTGCATTTCACAGAACCCAGGACATAATCCTTCCCTCCTTTTGTAGTAAACCAGCCAACAATAAGGAGGAGCAGTTACATCTATTGGATGTTAGGAGAAGCCTAATAGCATATCTGGAAGCCACTAAGGGTTTCAGATCATCGGAAGCGCTGTTTGTCCTCCCCTTGTGTATCCTCTCAAGGGCTGTCCTGGAAGACGACTGGGGAAAAACCGGAGTTAGACTTACCGGTAACTGTTTCCAGGAGTCTTCCAGGACAGCACGTTCCCACCCTTGTATGCATAAATAAGTCGGTGTGTGTTTTTTAAAACCGTCTTTCAGCTCCGTCCTTCGGTTCTTGGATAAAACTGGCCAGATGCCTGAGGGACCGCCTTTTTAAAGAGCTGTGCAATGTGTATCCTGTCAGGTGTGATGAGCTCCAACTCTCAAGGGCTGTCTTGGAAGACTCCTGGAAACAGAGTTACCGGTAAGTCTAACTCCGGTTTTTACGGTAAGTTTTAATAAAATCCCTATTTTTTTCAAAATCGTTGCTCTGTTTATAGCACACAAAATAAAAACCGCAGAGGTGATCAAATACCACCAAAAGAATGCTCTATTTGTGGGAAAAAATGATAAAAATTTTGTTTGGGTACAACGTCGCACGACCATGCAATTGTCAGTCAAAATGCGACGGCGCTGAAAGCTGAAAATTTTGGTCTTGGCAGGAGAGCGGTTTAAGTGCCCAGTAAGCAAGTGGTTAAAGGTTTGGAAACGTTTGACAAGCCTTTGTCATTGGTATAGGAAGCCCCATGGTAATGCTCACTTATGTGTGTCGAGTGGGCGTATAGTACAGTCTACATACTGTAGGTTACCCAGCGTGCATTTAATGACATAAACTATGTTCTGAGATCCGGAGTTAATGTAACTGCGCATCAAAAATTCCTTTCCGGTGACATGGGATACAACCAACTTATGGGTGTCACTATGCACGCTGCAAAACCTGCAAGTATTGGATCTGCGCATATATAGGAGCCCTGTGTGTGTAACCACCTTCTATGTCCAGTAGAAGAATATAAACTTGGAAAGTATATTTCCCAAAGTTTGAGAGCAGCAACTAGAAAACCTGCAGCATTGTGTTTAAAATATATGCTAGACTTTCATCTGCATGGAGAACTGGCCGGTACTAGGAATCACACTTGTAATCTTGCTATACTCCTTGGAGAAAGTTGTAACAAGTTACAGGATTGTGTGCAAGAATGAAGTCCTTCCTACCAGGGCTCTTTTTCTTTCTATGTCTATTCTCTCTACCCAATCTAATGTTGATTCCAAAGTCACCGGCATAGACATTGACAAGACCGGGGAGAAGAGAACTTCTATCCTTCTCTCATGCAATATCAATGGCCCGATCAATAAGACTGACTATATCCACACTCTTTCAATCTATTTGCAATGATCATACATTCCTTATTGCAAAGTTCCTCATTGGAGCAATTTCTCTTGGCCTTAATAAACTCACCAACAGGCACAGATCTGACGGTATGTGCGGGATGGCAGCTGGTAGCAAGGAGAGCATTGCCTGCACAGTCTTTGCGGAAAGTGCATGTATAAACAAAACCAGTGGTGCCACCACCAATCCGAGTAAGATCTAAAAAATTGATCAGATTGCAATGGCTATCACAACTGAATTCTAAGTTTAAACTATTGCTGTTCAAAATTTGTAAAAAGATGTAATATCACCAGCTGCCTGATCCCACACAAAGATCAGGTTATCTATGTAGCGACCATATCCCCCGATGGCACTTCCACAGGGGTTGGCATTTGAAAAAAGGAACTCCTCCTCCCACCAACCCATTAGTGATAGAGATTTGCCAAAGGTGAAAATCTGGCCCCAATAGATGCCCTTTTACATTGCAAATAATATTTGCTCTCAAACATAAAGAAATTATGTTCCAAAAGAAAAGCCACACATAACTATATACTGTTGTAGACTTTGGTCATATGCACCAGGGCTCGACAAAACCCAGGTGCCACGTCGCAATTGCGACTGGAAACTGCGTCCTGGCGCCTGGGCTATACCGTAGCAGCTGGGACGTGGCCCCCCACGGGGGTGTGCGCGTGCACTTCAGCCGGGCTGGCCAAAATTGAGGCCACAGCTTTGCGGTCTGCTGGAGCGAGACGCTCCTTTCTGCAAAGTGGCGCCCTCTGGAGCATGGTACTTTTATGAGTGCGGCTCACTCACTGCCCGCCCACCACTGACCTCTTCACAGTTTGACAGCTGGGGTTGAGGCTGTACCCTTTATCAGTGGCCCCTTCCTTACCACCGCTGTGGATGGAGGGAGTGCCACATCATCTGTGCTGCTTCTTGGTGCCGCCTGTCAGTGCCATCTCAGTTCTGCCTGTCCGTGCCGCCTGTCTGTGCCATCTCAGTGCCACCTGTCTGCCCATCAGTGAAAGATAAAAAATGACTTATTTTCAAAATCTTATAACGTGTGTGTGTGTGTGTGTGTGTGTGTGTGTGTGTGTGTGTGTGTGTCTGTGTGTGTGTTTGTTTTTTTGTTTTTTTTTCCCCAATTCTTATTGCCCGACGCCTGGACATGCAGTTCTGGGTGCTGGGCAGCTGATTAAAAAACTGGCTCCTAGATTCTAAGCAAATTTGTCAAGCCCTGATATGCACTATATGATTTCAAATGGAACCTCAGGGCAAGATTATGTGGAATGCAAGAATAGAGCGATTTTACATTCATGGTTACCCAAAGATACATATCCTGCCACTGTAAATGGTTAATTTGAGACAAGAATGCAGACGTATCCTTGGTGTAACCTTGCAATCTCTGGACAAGACGTTTGAGGTATTGGTCTATCCAAGGACAAACCTTTACATGGCAAGGATATATCAGAGGCAGTTAATTCAGTCTCGGAAACATTTACCACGTTCCGTGTATGTGGTACATTACCAAATACCAATTTTTGTTTGTCCTACTTATTGCGGGCTTGCCGTGGATAATTGTACCACCTTGCTGGAATGTCTGCCTCTCCTTGTCCTTTTTCTTTTTCTTTTTGTTGTTGTCCGAAGATGTGGATTGTTTTTTTGAAATAGTTGTGTTCTTCTGATTTTTGTCAAAAACCGATAAGACACTGAGCCTTTGGATGATCTCCCTTCCCTTGTATCTGACAATTTTGATTGGGAATCCGTCAGGTCTGGTCAGCTAAAATGAACATGTTTACGGGTTCTCCTCCTGGAGCTCCTCCGATATATCTGTCTGAGAATTGATGGTGTGCCGCCAGATCTTTTGCAGACCTACACCATACATACCTGTGGCATAGTCTAGTACAACTCTTAAATATTTGTCTGTCTCCATTACTTCCTGTTCCAATTTGTCAAGAGAAGCAGTCATGTCGTCATTTATTTTTTTTCAAAACTGCTTCCTTCTCTTTGACAATTAGTTCCATAAGAGCCAATGAACATTAAGGCCGCATGCCCACAGGATGCTGTTTTTATTGACTAGAATAAAAAAAAAAAAAAAAAAAAAAAACTCTCCATGTTATCTTGTGTGTTCATGCGCTCACAGGCTTTTATCAACTGTTTTTAACAGTGATGCTTTTGAGCTGTAAAAATGCAAGACCAGTGGGTTCTGAGACGTTTTTCAGCTGTAAAAACATTCAAATGCGCAAAAACGCGGCTAGACGTCTATCCCCAACGTTTTTGGACTTTTTAGATCAATTGAGGAAAAAAAAAAAAAAACGCGCAAAAATGACAATATTGTAACATTACTTACAGCTGAAAAAAAATCACTGATAAGCTACTGATATTTTTAGGACTTTTTTTTTCTTTTTTTTTTTTTAACGTCCTGTGTGCATGAAGCCTAAGTCAGAAGGTTATTCCATTCATTGTTAAAATCGTCTGAATACTCCATAGAAGGGAATATTCTAATCCGTAACCCACGTGGAACCATATGGTCTCTTACATACTGTTTGCGACCATCATAGATTTGAAGTTTCCAAACATAGAGCCTGGGTCAGGCCCAGGTAATCTAATGTTCTGGAAAGAGCCAGAGCAGACTTCAGGTATTATAGAAGCCAACTGGAATCTGTCAAGGTCTGTATATGAGCTACGTATATGTATATAGTTAGGTTGAAAAAAGACACAAGTCCATCTAGTTCAACCAAAAAAATAAAAAAAATAAATAAATAAAATTATATATAACCAAACAATCCCATACACAATCCTTCACCCACAGTTGATCCAGAGGAAGGCAAAAAACCCCAGCAAAGCATGGATCCAATTTGCTATAAACGGGGGAAAAAAATTCCTTCCTGATCCCCCAAGAGGCAATCGGATACACCCTGGATCAACTTTACCTAAAAATGTTAGTATCCGGTTATATTATTTACATGAAAGCGGTAGTAAACCCGCCTGATAAAAAAAAAAAATAAATAAAAAATCCTGCAAGACAATAGCATAATATGTTAGTATGCATCGCATACTAACATATTATGAAATGCCTTAGAATGAGGCCCCCGATGCCCGAGTCGGTCAGCGCTAAGGACGCTGACATGATGGTCCTCTTCTTTCTTCCGGGTACGCGGCTCCGGTGCTGGGAGTGGCCGGAGCCGCGTGACCTCCCGCGGATGCGCGAGGGAGCTCTTCGTTCCGGCAGTCAGCTCTGATTTGCCAGCCGGATCATCAGAGCGCATGCGCCGCTAATGTCAGCGGCTGCATGCAGGGCGAATATATCTCCTAAACCATGTAGGTTTAGGAGATATTTATTTTACCTACAGGTAAGCTTTATTATAGGCTTACCTGTAGGTAAAAACAGTAGTGGGGGGGTTTACTACCACTTTAAGGAAAGAATCCAGGCCTTTTTTTTAAAGCAATTAACCGTGCTGGCCAAAACCTCCTCTGGGTGAAGTCTATTCCACATTTTCACAACTCTTCAGCCCCGTACACACGGTTCGACGGTTGTATACAACAGGTCGTACTAACGACTGTCGTATATGTAATCGATCGTATGCGCGATTTGAACAGCTGAACATACGATGGTCGTACAAGGGGAGTTGTATCAGCAGACTAGAAAACTTGGTCGTACCAACAAGCGCTCATACGACCGTTGTATCGTGTGTACAGAGCAGTTGGTACAACAAAGTTGTATTGTGCAAAACACGCATGCTCAGATGTCAGGAACGGCCGGATGCTAATTACATACACCTGAACGTTCTTCTGTGCCCGTACGATGCACCTGAACGTTCTTCTGTGCCCGTACGATCGTGTAGTGCAGTCAGTATGCTACATACAACAGCCAACATACAATTTGCGACAATCGTACGTACGATCGTTGTCCCGTGTGTACGAGGCTTAACTGTGAAGAAACCTTTCCATATTTGTAGATGAAATATTTTTTCCTCTAGACGTAGAGTGCCCCCTTGTCCTTTGTGATGACTTTACAGTAAATAACTCAACACCAAGTTTACTATATGGACCACTTGTAAATGTGTACATGTTGATCATATCGCCTCTTAATCTCCTCTTCTCAAGAGAGAATAAATTCAGATCCTCTAATCTTTCCTCATAGCTGAGCTCATCCATGCCTCTTAGTAGTTTGGTTGCCCTTCTCTGCACTTTCTCCAGTTCCCTGATATCCTTTTTGAGAACTGGTGCCCAAAACTGAACTGCATATTCCAGATGAGTTTTTACTAATGATTTGTACAGGGGCAAAATAATATGTCTATCTCTGGAGTTCATACCTCTCTTAATACAAAGGATTTTGCTTGCTTTGAAAACCGCAGATTGCATTGTTTGCCATTATTAAGCTTCTGATCTACCAAAACCCACAGATCCTTCTCCACTATGGATTCCTCCAGTTGTACTCCCCCTAGTATGTACGATGCATGCATATTCTTAGCCCCCAAGTGCATAACTTTACATTTATCAACATTAGACCTCATTTGCCCAATTAGACAGTGCATTGAGGTCTGCTTGTAAGTTGGAGACCTCCTGTAAGGACGTTATTCCACTGCATAGCTTGGTGTCATCTGCAAACATTGAAATGGTACTTTTAATCCCAGACCCTATATCATTTATAAATATATTGAAAAGTAAGGGTCCCAACACTGAACCTTGGGGTACACCACTGATAACCTTAGACCATTCAGAATAAGAATCATTTGCCACTACTCTCTGAATTCAGTCTTTTAGCCAGTTTTCTATCCATTTACAAACTGATCTTTAAAACCCTGTAGACTTTACCTTACACATTAACCATGTGTGGGGAACGGTGTCAAAACGCTTTTGCAAAATCCAAGTATACCACATCCACAGCCACCCCTCTGTCTAAGGTTTTACTTACCTCCTCATAAAAAGAAATCAGGTTTGTTTGACAACTTCTGTCTTTCATGAATCCATGCTGTCTGTTGCTTAAAACATTTTTTCCAGCATGAACTCATCTGTGGTCTTTTATTAAACTCTCCAGTATCTTCCCAGCTATAGAAGTTAAACTAACAGGTCTATAGTTACCTGGTAAAGACTTTGATCCCTTTTTAAATATGGGCACCACATTGGCCCTACACCAATCCAGTGGTACTATTCCAGTCATTGAGTCCCTAAAAATCAGGGTGGATAAAAAACAATGATTTTTAAAAAAAATCAAAAAAATCTGATATTTTTGATTTAAATCAGATTATTTGTTTGATTTAAATCTGATTTTGATTTTTTTTTTTTTTTTTTTTATATTTTAACCACTTCAGCCCTGAACGGATTTCCAGCTTTAGGACCGGAGCCCTTTTTGCGATTCGGCGCTGCGTCGCTTTAACTGACAATTGCGCGGTCGTGCGACGTTGTACCCAAACGAAATTTGCGTCCTTTTTTTCCCACAAATAGAGCTTTCTTTTGGTGGTATTTGATCACCGCTGCGTCATTTCTGATCGCCGCTATAAACAAAAGAAAAGCGACAATTTTGCAAAAAAAACCCAAATTTCTTACTTTTTTCCTAAAATACAAATCCAAAAGAAAAATATAAAAAAACAATTTTTTTTTCACCGTTTTTGGTCGATTTATATTCTTCCTCATATTTGCGATAAAAAAAATCGCAATCGGCGTTTATTGATTGGTTTGCGCAAAAGTGGTCGCGTTTACGGATGATGAGAATTCATTTTTGGGGTTTTTAATTTTTTTTAAATTTTTTACTAAAAATGCCGGCGATCTGCGATTTTTAGTGGTACTGCGATATTTCAGCGGACATGTCGGACCATTTTGACACTTTTTTGGGACCATTGGTATTTATACAGCGATCAGTGCTATAAAAATGCACTGATTACTGTGTAAATGCCATTGGCAGTGAAGGGGTTAACCTGCAGGGGGCACGCTAAGGGTTAACTATGTTCCCTGGGCGTGTTCTAACTGTATGGGGGACTGCCTATCTGGGGAAGGGAAGTTATTACAGCCTTCACGTAAAGGAAGGCTGTGATCACAGCCCTTCCCCCTCACACAGAGCGGAGGTCCGTGTTTACATACACGGTCCTCCGCTCATTCGCTCCGGGGGGGCCATCGCGGGTGGCCGGCGGCAATCGAAGCCGCCGCACCCACTCCCTGGCCCCCCCTGGACACAGTGAGCGCGCGGGCGCGCCTCCGGCAGCGCGCTCACTAAACTCATTCCCGCAGCCGCCGTCGTATGACGGCGATTTGCGGGAACGAGCCACTTTGCCGCTGTCAGATGCCGTTCGGCGGTCGGCAAGTGGTTAATAAAATGCTTTTGAAGTAAAAATCTATCCAAAGATAGTTTTTTCTATTTAGGATACATTAATAATTTAGTTTATTCAGCATGAAATTGAGTTATGTAGCATGAGGCTGTATATTCTGCAATATTTACATTTTTTGGTAAACTCATTCAATGAATCCAAGCTCTGCAAGCTGAGATAACATGCACTGCATTGATGCATGCACACAATTTCACAGTAACCGTGAGATGAAACAAAGTTAAGGAATATTCCTTTATCCCATTGTTTTGCAAATCTATGTACACTACAAACTGTATGATTGAATCGGTTCTGATATCGCTGTTTTACTAACCTGACAGCTTATTCTAAATAGGGAAACTTCATTTCGTTTGCAAATATTAAAGATTCTAACTACCAGCAAGAATAAGTCCTTACATTTAAAGAGCACTTGTCATTTCAGATCCATCATGGCAGCGCCTGTTAGCGGGGCATCCACTCACCTGCTGCCGCCACATCCTTCACCTTGTTGTGTCACTGCCACAGCACCAGCCGTCCCATTAAAGTGAATGGGACTGTCGGTGAGTCAACAGCGGGTCAGAGGAGCCGCTGCGGGTCAGAGATGACAGTTGCTCTTTAAAAATTGTGATTTAAATCGAGTTGATTTAAATCAAGCCTTTTTACTAGTGATTTAAATCGTATCCACCCTGCTAAAAATTAGATACAATGGCTTTGAAATGACAGAGCTCAATTCCTTTAGGATCCGTGGATGGATGCCATCTGGTCCAGGTGCTTTATCTACCTTTATTCTGTCTAAATACTTCTGGACCATTTCACTTTTGAGCCATTGTGGATCATTTGGGGCTGTGTCACTACCAACCCTGACGTGGACATGAGCTCCCCCATGCTCCTTTGTATACACAGAGCTGAAGAAAGTATTTAATAAGTTTAACTTCTCTTTGTCCCCAGTCACGAACTCTAGATTATTTTGTAAAGGGCCTACATGCTCAGACCTGACATTTTTACTATTCATATATTTGAAGAATTTTTTGGGGTTTGTCCTATCTTTTGCAATCTGTCGTTCGTTGTGAGTTTTTGCATTCTTGATTTCCTTTACATATTCTGTTATTCTTTTTGTAACATTTAAAAGATAATGTTCCCTCATTTCTATATTTTTTTAAATGCTCTTTTATTATTTTATAACTTTTTAACTTTGGCCGTGAGCCACATAGGGTTTCTTTTTAGCCTTTTAAACTTCTTGCCCATGGGAATATACTTTGCAAGATTTGTAGATACGAGCTCATACGTATATGACTACGGGTACTCAAGGACTCTGCTCGCAGAAGATCATCCAGGTAGCCCAGGACAGCAAACCCCTGCTGATATAACCAGGAGTGACGGCAAGATCAAGGGGCAATACCACGAGCTAGTAATGCTCTTCTCCCACAGCAAAATGGAGGGAGTGCTGGGTTCAGGCAGATAGCAGAATGTGTAAGCAAGCATTCGTGATGTCGAAGAAAAATCAGAACGTCCCCATGAGGAAGTGATGCCATCATCGTGCGGATGGACTCCTTTCTGAACTACTGTAACCACAAAAGCAGGTCAGAGCCTTGAGGTCCAGAATTTAACACACCATGCCCTCCATCTTTCGGACTGTGAACAGGATTTAATGAAACCCCTGAAAACCATTCCAACACTAACTGGGACAAGCACCCACTGAAGAACCAGGGCTTGTACAGACTCGCAAGGAGAACTGCCAATGGTCCAGTGACAGACACACAATGGGAGGAAAATGGGGAACAAGGCCGTAACAGACCAGGTCCGTCCGAAACCTTCCGAGGGAGGGTATGAAAGGTTTCGAACCTGTCAGTGGACCCTGAACGAAAAAACTGTTCCGTGATAGGAGGACCTCGTCTGCGACGAGGCTCCTTTCATTTTCAGACTGTGGAAGAGATGTACCTTCCTCCCTCGAGACACCTAATAATGTCATCCTGGGTAGCACCAAAGCAAAAATGGCCTTTAAAAACCTTGTCCGCAGAATAACACTTAGGCCACAATAGATGTCTAAGTACCACTACGGAATCAGAGCGCTCAGCAACCAGGGGGACTGCATCCAAGAGGCATAACGGACCAACCTTGGTCCCTAGATCAACAGGTCTGCCATTTCAGCAAAGGCAGGGAATTCTGCTCCCCCTCCATGAATGCCTGCCGGATCTGTAAAGGCCAGAGATTCTTCTACCAGAATCAGGATTGTCTCATGCAACCAAGAGACTTGTGGATCCACCAATGGTGGAGCAGTCCACTTCTTAAATAGGGATCCCTCGACTTCTTTGGAAGCACAAGGGTGCGCTGTGAACACTCCCATTCTTCATGGGCAACAAACTCGTAAGGTGGGCCACGACTGGCGACAGAGCCAGGTCGCCAAGGTCTAACGCAGGGGCCCTGCACAGGGACGCCATTGAGGCCCCTCGCCGGGGGTGCCGACCAGGGGCCTGCACGGGCTGTTGCTGAGGCCCCTCACAGGGAGCACTGGCTGAGACCCCGCACAGGGGAAGCCACTGAGGCCCCTCATGGGACGCACGACAGGGGATGCTACTGAGGCCCCTCACAGGGGGGCACAGGCTGAGGCACCACACAGGGGGCGCCCATCAAGGTCCTGCACAGAGGAAGCCCACCAGGGCCCCGCACGTGGGACACCCATGGAGGGCCCACCTAAGGGACCCCCCCAAAGAGGGTTGCCCTCAGATCTCCTCCCCCCCCCCCCCCCATAGCCTCAGGTAGGAGGCGGCCGTGAGGCCTAGTAGCCCGCAAAAGCCACGGCTGCCCGCCACGGGTGGTCCGAGCCGCGGAACGGAGGGCCGACGGCCTGAAACAGAATGTGGGAGTCTCCGTCGCCCGCCCAGGGACGCCCCCACCCAGCCCCTGGTCGGTAAGCCGTGGCTTATATTACTGGAGAGCCGCCATCCTGTTACCCACCCCCTAGACCCAATCAAGGCAGCATGTGGGCCCAAGGCGTACCCCATCCCTAGTAACAATCCTAAGGGTGTGTGTGGGGGGGGTGGGACAGTGTGTCCAAAAGGCACTTAGGCCAGAAGCCTAGGCCTCATCCAGGAAGGGGGGGTGGAGGAGGAAAACCACCCCAGGGAGTACCCGCACCCCATCCAGGGAAGGAGAGGTGTGGGTCCCCCTACTCACCGGTTCGGT
>BLSH010295017.1:21345-31989 GCA_018402905.1 Glandirana rugosa
ACTTGTTGTCTGGCTACTCACCAACAACGGTGACTCGGAGTTCGGGCCGGACCACCACACGCTATTACCCACTTTAGAGCATCGTCGAGACCCGGATCGGCCAAACTACGTGTAGGGAACGGATCGCGTACACGACTTAAACCACCACGTCTTTAAAGATTTTTTGATGGGCCTATACAGTCTCGACGACGTCTTTCACGTCCGGCAGACACGCGCGAATGCCCCAAGAGTGGGACGACGACGAGCGGACAGACGCGACGTCACCTTGAAGTCGGAAGGGCGAGTGGCGGAGGATACGCTGCACGGGTGTTCCACCTTGAGGTGGAACGGCATCAAACCGGCTAGGCCCAGAGCTGCTACGAGATTTCACCCATTATCGCACACCACCAGGCCGGGCTTGAGGCTCAGTGGCAACAACCACTCATCGGTCTGTTGTTCAAAGCCCATTCACATCTGCTGTGCAGTGTGGGGTTTATCCCCCAAACATATCAGTTTAAAAACTGCTGCTGTCGTTTCCCCCTGGATGTGCCGAAGTTGGTGGTGAAGGTGTTACGCTGAGCGGATGAGGAGGTGGTAGAGGAGGAGGAGGAAGCGCAGTAGGAGGAGGAGGCAACAGGAGGCAAAGAGAAATGCCCTGCAATCCTCGGTGGCGGAAGGACATGTGCCAAATGACTAGCCGCCTCAGGCCCACCCGCCACTAATATGTCATTTTTGTTTCCTTTTTTGTATTTGTGTTTTACTCTGCACATGACTTTGTTGCAATGTGAACCCTGCCTTTATCATGACAGGTGTTTGCATTCAGGCATTCAGCATCCAATTTGCCTAAGACATACAGGTGATTCATTATACTTTGCTATATATATCATTATTCGTTAGCTGTTTGTCAGATTATGACTAAGCGGACCCAGTTTCCGTGAAACGCATCAATCTATCAGCCTTTTGTAACACCCCATGATTTTATGGAATAAACAAACATTTTTCCTCAACTGGTGATCGTGCTGTCAACCTCACTTTTTGATGTCTCTATTGATCGGTACACAAACCGGACGAGCACACACCTGATTGGGGTCTACAGTCTCACCTGGAGCGGCTTCCCCTCCTCTCTTTGTTTGATTTTGCCACCCGCCACTATATTTGCCCAGTGTGCAGTTAGCGAGATATAGCGTCCCTGCCTGTGCTTACTGGTCCACGTATCAGTGGTTATGTGGACCTTGCCAGAGATGGGGTTGCACAGTGCACACTTGATCTCGTCCCCGACTTGGACTTGTTAGTGCAGGGAAGGGATGGCTTGCCTGGAAAAGTAGTGGCGTCTGGGAACCACGTACTGTGGGCCAGCCACCGCCATCAGGTCTTTAAAACTGTCTGTGTCCACCAGACGGAATGACAGCATTTCAAAGGCCAGGAATTTTGAAATGCTGGCATTCAGGGCTAGGGATCGCGGGTGGGTGGGGGGGTACTTCCTCTTTCTCTCCAGTGTTTGGGAGATGGACAGCTGTAAGCTTCCATGGGACCGTGTGGAAAAGCTTGGGGACGGTGGTGGACATGGTGGCGTTGCTGTCACATCGTCTGTTTGCTGGGTCGCAGGTGACACTGGCACTGTAGAGGTGGAGGAAGAGGCCAAGGCAGCAGCAGAAGAGGAAGCAGGAGGAGGCCGAGACCTTTCTTGGATTTTGAGGTGCTTATTCCACTGCAGCTTGTGCTTTGCATGTAGATGCCTGGTCATGCAGGTTGTGCTCAGGTTTAGAACATTAATGCCTCTCCTCAGGCTCTCATTGCACAGCATGCAAACCACTCGTGTCTTGTCGTCAGCACATTGTCTGAAGAACTGCCACACTGGGGAACGCCTTTGAGCTGCCTTTGGTGTGCTAGGTCCCTGGGTGTGGTGGGTAGTAGCAGGCATACTGTCTAGGGGACGCTCGCTCAGCTTTTGCAACCTGCTTCCTCTTTTGCTGTGCTGGTGCCTCTGTGCGACCACCACCTCTTCCTCCAAACTGCACACATCACTCGTATGACCTTCATTCCATGTGGGGTCTAGGACCTCATCATCCTCCTCCACATCATCTTCCAGCCACCCTTCACCACTGCCCTCCTTGTTAGTCTGCACACTGTGGAAAGCCGCAGCAGTTGGCAACTGTGTTTCATCATGATCATAGACGTGCAGCGCTGGTGTTTCCATGTCCTCATCCTGCAACAGAAGTGGTTGGGCATCTGTGCACTCAATGTCTTCCACTTCTGGGGCAGGGCCATGTGGATGGCCCACGGAAAGCACAACAGGAGAGTCATCAAAAAGCATTAGAGACTGTGGCATGACTTGGGGCTCAGACTGCTTGGCTGATTTACAAGTGGCTGAGGTGAAAGACAGATGGCCATGGAGTTCAGGTGCCAACTCTGAGCTTTCATCAAGGGACCGGGGGGGAGGCATTGTCAGCCACCCAATCTACTATCGCCTGTACTTGTTCTGGCCTCACCATTCGTTGAGTGGCATTCGGGCCTACCATATAACGTTGAAGGTACTCGCACCTGAAGAAGGTGTTTCACTTGAGCGTGTAGCTGGCAAAAATGGACCACGTCCCTTATTTGATGCTCTCCTCATTCTGGCTGCAAATTTACTATGTAGCACTATTTATTAATACAAAAAAAGATGATAAATTCTTCTTTTTTTTTGGAAAACAGCAATATAGACACACTTTTTATTTCTGAGCAAGAAATGCACCGCTCACACCAGCAGCAGCAACCTCTCCCTACACCAGTATGATATGATTTTAGAATAATAATCTGTCCCTCACAGGAGCAGCAGGAACCTCTCCCTCTAGCAGTATGTGATGATTTTAGAATAATAATCTGCCCCTCACCTGAGCAGCAGGAACCTCTCCCTCTAGAAGAATTTGATGATTTTAGAACAATAATCAGACCCTCACAGGAGCAGCAGGCGCCTCTCACTCTAAAAGTATTTGAAGAATTTAGAACAATAATCTATCCTTCACAGCACCAGCAGGAACCTCTCCCTCTAGCAGTATGTGATGATTTTAGAACAATAATCTGTTCCTCACAGGAGCAGCAAGAACCTCTCCCTCTAGCAGTATGTGATGATTTTAGTACAATAATCTGTCCTTAACATGAGCAGCAGGAACCTCTCCCTCTAGCAGTATGTGATGGTTTTAGAACAATAATCTGTCCCTCACTGGAGTAGCAGGAACCTCTCCCTCTAGCAGTATGCGATCATTTTAGAACAATAATCTGTCCCTCACAGCACCAGCAGGAACCTCTCCCTATAGCACTATGAGATGATTTTAGAACAATAATCTGACCCTCATAGCACCAGCAGGAACCTCTCCCTATAGCAGTAGGAGATGATTTTAGAACAATAATCTGTTCCTCACTGCACCAGCAGGAACCTCTCCCTATAGCACTATGAGATGATTTTAGAACAAGAATCTGTCCCTCACAGCACCAGCAGGAACCTCTCCCTATAGCAGTAGGAAATGATTTTAAAACAATAATCTGTCCCTCACAGCACCAGCAGGAACCTCTCCCTATAGCAGTAGGAGATGATTTTAGATCAATACTCTGTCTCTAACAGCACTAGCAGGAACCTCTCCCTCTAGCAGTAGGAGCTAATTTTAGAAAAATAATCTGTACCTCACCGCACCAGCAGGAACCTCTCCCTATAGCACTATGAGATGATTTTAAAACAATAATCTGACCCTCACAGCACCAGCAGGAACCTCTCCCTATAGCAGTAGGAGATGATTTTAGATCAATAATCTGTCACTCACAACACCAGCAGGAACCTCTCCCTATAGCAGTAGGAGATGATTTTAGAACAATAATCTGTCCCTCACTTCACCAGCAGGAACCTCTCAATATAGCACTATGAGATAATTTTAGAACAAGAATCTGTCCCTCACGGCACTAGCAGGAACCGCTCCCTATAGCACTAGGAGATGATTTTAGAACAATAATCTGTTTCTCAAAGCACCAGCATGAACATCTCCCTATGACACTGGGAGATTATTTTAGAATAATAATCTGTCCCTCGCAGCACCAGCAGGAACCTCTCCCTATAGCACTAGGAGATGATTTTAGATCAATAATCTGTCCCTCACAGCACCAGCAGGAACCTCTCCCTATAGCAGTAGCAGATGATTTAGGAACAATAATCTGTCCCTCACAGCACCAGCAGGAACCTCTCCCTATAGCACTAGGAGATGATTTTAGAACAATAATCTGTCACTCACAGCATCAGCAATAACCTCTCAATAGAGCACTAGGAAATGATTTTAGAACAATAATCTGTCCCTCACAGCACCAGCAGGTACCTCTCCCTATAGCAGTAGGAGATGATTTTAGAACAATAATCTGTTCCTCACTGCACCAGCAGGAACCTCTCCCTATAGCACTATGAGATGATTTTAGAACAAGAATCTGTCCCTCACAGCACCAGCAGGAACCTCTCCCTATAGCAGTAGGAAATTATTTTAAAACAATAATCTGTCCCTCACAGCACCATCAGGAACCTCTCCCTATAGCAGTAGGAGATGATTTTAGATCAATACTCTGTCTCTAAATGCACGAGCAGGAACCTCTCCCTCTAGCAATAGGAGCTGATTTTAGAAAAATAATCTGTACCTCACCGCACCAGCAGGAACCTCTCCCTATAGCACTATTAGATGATTTTAGAACAATAATCTGACCCTCACAGCACCAGCAGGAACCTCTCCGTATAGCAGTAGGAGATGATTTTAGATCAATAATCTGTCCCTCACAACACCAGCAGGAACCTCTTCCTATAGCAGTAGGAGCTCATTTTAGAACAATAATCTGTCCCTCACTTCACCAGCAGGAACCTCTCATTATAGCACTATGAGATAATTTTAGAACAAGAATCTGTCCCTCACGGCACTAGCAGGAACCTCTCCCTATAGCACTAGGAGATGATTTTAGAACAATAATCTGTTCCTCAAAGCACCAGCAGGAACATCTCCCTATGACACTAGGAGATTATTTTAGAATAATAATCTGTCCCTCGCAGCACCAGCAGGAACCTCTCCCTGTAGCACTAGGAGATGATTTTAGAACAATAATCTGTCCCTCACAGCACCAGCAGGAACCTCTCCCTATAGCAGTAGCAGATGATTTAAGAACAATAATCTGTCCTTCACAGCACCAGCAGGAACCTCTCCCTATAGCACTAGGAGATGATTTTAGAACAATAATCTGTCCATCACAGCACCAGCAATAACCTCTCAATAGAGCACTAGGAAATGATTTTAGAACAATAATCTGTCCCTCACAGCACCAGCAGGTACCTCTCCCTATAGCAGTAGGAGATGATTTTAGAACAATAATCTGTCCCTCACAGCACCAACAGGATTCTCTCCCTATAGCACTATGAGATGATTTTAGAACAATAATCTGTCCCTCACAGAACCAGCAGGAAGTTCTACCTATAGCAGTAGGAGCTGATTTTAGAACAATAATCTGTCCC
Source organism: Glandirana rugosa (assembly GCA_018402905.1). Lineage (NCBI taxonomy): Eukaryota > Metazoa > Chordata > Amphibia > Anura > Ranidae > Glandirana > Glandirana rugosa. The sequence goes on from BLSH010295017.1 coordinate 26,834, forward strand.
TCACAGCACCAGCAGGGACCTCTCCCTATAGCAGTAGGAGATGATTTTAAAACAATAATCTGTCCCGCACAGCACCAGCAGGAACCTCTCCCTATAGCAGTAGGAGATGATTTTAGAAAAATAATCTGTACCTCACCGCACCAGCAGGAACCTCTCCCTATAGCACTATGAGATGATTTTAGAACAATAATCTGTCCCTCACAGCAGCAGCAGGAACCTCTCCCTGTAGCAGTAGGAGATGATTTTAGATCAATAATCTGTCCCTCACAACACCAGCAGGAACCTCTCCATATAGCAGTAGGAGATGATTTTAGAACAATAATCTGTCCCTCACTGCACCCGCATTAACCTCTCCCTATAGCACTATGAGATAATTTTAAAACAAGAGTCTGTTCCTCACAGCACCAGCAGGAACCTTTCCCTATAGCACTAGGAGAAGATTTTAGAACAATAATCTGTCCCTCAAAGCACCAGCAGGAACATCTCCTTATGACACTGGGAGATTATTTTAGAATATTAATCTGTCCCTCACAGCACCAGCAGGAACCTCTCCCTATAGCAGTAGGAGATGATTTTAGAACAATAATCTGTCCCTCACAACACCAGCAGGAACCTCTCCCTATAGCAGTAGGAGCGGATTTTAGAACAATAATTTGTCACTCACAGCACTAGCAGGAACCTCTCCTTATAGCACTAGGAGATTATTTTAGAACAATAATCTGTCCCTCACAACACCAGCAGGAACCTCTCCCTATAGCAGTAGGAGATGATTTTAGAACAATAATCTGTCCCTCTCAGCACCGGCAGGAACCTCTCCCTATAGCAGTAGGAGATGATTTTAGAACAATAATCTGTCACTCACAGCACCAGCAGGAACCTCTCACTACAGCAATAAGAGATGATTTTAGAACAATAATCTGTCCCTCACAGCACTAGCAGGAACCTCTCCTTCTCGCAGTAGGAGATGATTTTAGAACAATAATTTGTCCTTAACAGCCCCAGCAGGGACCTCTCCCTATAGCAGTAGGAGATGATTTTAGAACAATAATCTGTCCCTCACAGCACCAGCAGCAACCTCTCCCTATAGCAGTAGGAGATTATTTTAAAACAATAATCTGACCCTCACAGAACCAGCAAGAACCTCTCCCTATAGCACTATGAGATGATTTTAGAACAATAATCTATCCCTCACAGCACCAGCAGGAACCTCTCCCTATAGCAGTAGGAGATGATTTTAGAACACTAATCTGTCCCACACAGCACCAGCAGGAACCTCTCCCTATAGCACTATGAGATGATTTTAGAACAATAATCTATCCCTCACAGCACCAGCAGGAACCTCTCCCTATAGCAGTAGGAGATGATTTTAGAACACTAATCTGTCCCTCACAGCACCAGCAGGAACCTCTCCCTATAGCACTATGAGATGATTTTAGAACAATAATCTATCCCTCACAGCACCAGCAGGAACATCTCCCAATAGCATTAGGAGCTGATTTTAGAACAATAATCTGTCCCTCACTGCACCAGCAGGAACCTCTCCCTGTAGCACTATGAGATGATTTTGGAACAAGAATCTGTCCCTCACAGCACCAGCAGGAACCTCTCCCTATAGCAGTAGGAGATGATTTTAGAACAATAATCTGTCCCTCACAGTACCAGCAGGAACCTCTCCTTATAGCAGTAGGAGATGATTTTAGATCAATAATCTGTCCCTCACAACACCAGCAGGAACCTCTCCCTATACCTGTAGGAGCTGATTTTAGAACAATAATCTGTCCCTCACTGCACCAGCAGGAACCTCTCCCTATAGCAGTAGGAGATGATTTTAAATCAATACTCTGTCTCTCACAGCACCAGCAGAAACCTCTCCCTCTAGCAGTAGGAGCTGATTTTAGAAAAATAATCTGTACCTCACCGCACCAGCAGGAACCTCTCCCTATAGCACTATGAGATGATTTTAGAACAATAATCTATCCCTCACAGCACCAGCAGGAACATCTCCCTATAGCAGTAGGAGCTGATTTTAGAGCAATAATCTGTCCTTCACTGCACCAGCAGGAACCTCTCCCTATAGCACTATGAGATGATTTTGGAACAAGAATCTGTCCCTCACAGCACCAGCAGGAACCTCTCCCTTTAGCAGTAGGAGCTGAGTTTAGAAAAATAATCTGTACCTCACCACACCAGAAGGAACCTCTCCTATAGCACTATGAGATGATTTTAGAACAATAATCTGTCCCTCACAGTACCAGCAGAAACCTCTCCTTATAGCAGTAGGAGATGATTTTAGATCAATAATCTGTCCCTCACAACACCAGCAGGAACCTCTCCCTATAGCTGTAGGAGCTGATTTTAGTACAATAATCTGTCCCTCACAGCACCAGCAGGAACCTCTCCCTATAGCAGTAGGAAATGATTTTAAAACAATAATCTGTCCCTCACAGCACCAGCAGGAACCTCTCCCTATATCAGTAGGAGATGATTTTAGATCAATACTCTGTCTCTAACAGCACGAGCAGGAACCTCTCCCTCTAGCAGTAGGAGCTAATTTTAGAAAAATAATCTGTACCTCACCGCACCAGCAGGAACCTCTCCCTATAGCACTATGAGATGATTTTAGAACAATAATCTGTCCCTCACAGCAGCAGCAGGGACCTCTCCCTGTAGCAGTAGGAGATGATTTTAGATCAATAATCTGTCCCTCACAACACCAGCAGGAACCTCTCCATATAGCAGTAGGAGATGATTTTAGAACAATAATCTGTCCCTCACTGCACCCGCATTAACCTCTCCCTATAGCACTATGAGATGATTTTAGAACAATAATCTGTCGCTCAAAGCACCAGCAGGAACATCTCCTTATGACACTGGGAGATTATTTTAGAATATTAATCTGTCCCTCACAGCACCAGCAGGAACCTCTCCCTATAGCAGTAGGAGATGATTTTAGAACAATAATCTGTCCCTCACAACACCAGCAGGAACCTCTCCCTATAGCAGTAGGAGCGGATTTTAGAACAATAATTTGTCACTCACAGCACTAGCAGGAACCTCTCCCTATAGCACTAGGAGATTATTTTAGAACAATAATCTGTCCCTCACAACACCAGCAGGAACCTCTCCCTATAGCAGTAGGAGATGATTTTAGAACAATAATCTGTCCCTCACAGCACCAGCAGGAACCTCTCCCTATAGCACTAGGAGATGATTTTAAAACAATAATCTGTCCCTCACAGCACCAGCGAGAACTTCTCCCTATAGCAGTAGGAGATGATTTTAGAACAATAATCTGTCACTCACAGCACCAGCAGGAACCTCTCACTACAGCAGTAAGAGATGATTTTAGAACAATAATCTGTCCCTCACAGCACTAGCAGGAACCTCTCCTTCTCGCAGTAGGAGATGATTTTAGAACAATAATTTGTCCTTAACAGCCCCAGCAGGGACCTCTCCCTATAGCAGTAGGAGATGATTTTAGAACAATAATCTGTCCCTCACAGCACCAGCAGCAACCTCTCCCTATAGCAGTAGGAGATTATTTTAAAACAATAATCTGACCCTCACAGCAGCAGCCAGAACCTCTCCCTATAGCACTATGAGATGATTTTAGAACAATAATCTATCCCTCACAGCACCAGCAAGAACCTCTCCCTATAGCAGTAGGAGATGATTTTAGAACACTAATCTGTCCCTCACAGCACCAGCAGGAACCTCTCCCTATAGAACTATGAGATGATTTTAGAACAATAATCTATCCCTCACAGCACCATCAGGAACCTCTCCCTATAGCAGTAGGAGATTATTTTAGAACACTAATCTGTCCCTCACAGCACCAGCAGGAACCTCTCCCTATAACACTATGAGATGATTTTAGAACAATAATCTATCCCTCACAGCACCAGCAGGAACATCTCCCAATAGCAGTAGGAGCTAATTTTAGAACAATAATCTGTCCCTCACTGCACCAGCAGGAACCTCTCCCTGTAGCACTATGAGATGATTTTGGAACAAGAATCTGTCCCTCACAGCACCAGCAGGAACCTCTCCCTATAGCAGTAGGAGATGATTTTAGAACAATAATCTGTCCCTCCCAGTACCAGCAGGAACCTCTCCTTATAGCAGTAGGAGATGATTTTAGATCAATAATCTGTCACTCACAACACCAGCAGGAACCTCTCCCTATACCTGTAGGAGCTGATTTTAGAACAATAATCTGTCCCTCACTGCACCAGCAGGAACCTCTCCCTATAGCAGTAGGAGATGATTTTAGATCAATACTCTGTCTCTCACAGCACCAGCAGAAACCTCTCCCTCTAGCAGTAGGAGTTGATTTTAGAAAAATAATCTGTACCTCACCGCACCAGCAGGAACCTCTCCCTATAGCAGTAGGAGATTATTTTAGAACACTAATCTGTCCCTCACAGCACCAGCAGGAACCTCTCCCTATAACACTATGAGATGATTTTAGAACAATAATCTATCCCTCACAGCACCAGCAGGAACATCTCCCAATAGCAGTAGGAGCTGATTTTAGAACAATAATCTGTCCCTCACTGCACCAGCAGGAACCTCTCCCTGTAGCACTATGAGATGATTTTGGAACAAGAATCTGTCCCTCACAGCACCAGCAGGAACCTCTCCCTATAGCAGTAGGAGATGATTTTAGAACAATAATCTATCCCTCACAGCACCAGCAGGAACATCTCCCTATAGCAGTAGGAGCTGATTTTAGAACAATAATCTGTCCCTCACTGCACCAGCAGGAACCTCTCCCTATAGCACTATGAGATGATTTTGGAACAAGAATCTGTCCCTCACAGCACCAGCAGGAACCTCTCCCTATAGCAGTAGGAGATGATTTTAAAACAATAATCTGTCCCTCACAGCACCAGCAGGAACCTCTCCCTTTAGCAGTAGGAGATGATTTTAGATCAATAATCTGTCCCTCACAACACCAGCAGGAACCTCTCCATATAGCAGTAGGAGATGATTTTAGAACAATAATCTGTCCCTCACAACACCAGCAGGAACCTCTCCCTATAGCTGTAGGAGCTGATTTTAGAACAATAATCTGTCCCTCACTGCACCAGCAGGAACCTCTCAATATAGAACTATGAGATGATTTTAGAACAAGAATCTGTCTCTTACATCAC
>BLSH010295018.1:196589-208603 GCA_018402905.1 Glandirana rugosa
CCCCTTCAAGTTTTGATTAGAATCTTTCATAATAAAATGACTTTCCCACCAACTACTAACCTTATTTGATGGTTGTCTCCAACACTCTGTCAGTTGTCATTTACCGAAATTTGTACGAACCCTATTTGTATTTATGTATCAGTTTGTTGTTCCAATTACATTTTTTTTTTTATATATTTTTTTTTAATACTTTCTAAGATTAGTTTTGAACTTCCCCCCAGTTAGTTTGAGGTCATGTCCCCGTGTTCTTGATTTTGGTTTCATATTGAAAAGACTGCCCTCCTGAACCTTATTCACCCCCTTGATGTATTTAAAGGTTTCAATCATGTCTCCCCTCTCCCTTCTTTCCTCCAGACTGTACATATTAAGTTCCTGAAGTCGCTCTAGATATGTTTTATCCCCCAGACCTTTCACCATTTTTGTTACCCGTCTCTGAACTCATTCTATTTTATCAATATCTTTTTGTAAGTGTGGTCTCCAGAACTGGACACAGTATTCTAAGTGAGGTCTCACTAAAGATCTATATAGAGGAATCAGAACCTCCTTCCTCCTGCTGGTGATCCCTCTACTGATACATCCCAGAATTCTATTTGCTTTTCCCACTGCCTGGTTACACTGTTTGCTCATTTTGCAATCATCTGAAATAAGCACCCCCAAATCTTTTTCTTCTGTAGTGCTGGCATATACAAATACATCCAGTGGCCCATGTACTATACCAATGCCCAGTCATCAGTACAATGACACTACACCTGCCATGAGCCCTTACTCAGGACCCCCACCAATGTACACTCCTTTCTCATCTCAGAACAGTTTTCAACAGATTCATGTGCAGCCACACCCAGTTCGTTCACCCTCATCATCCCACTCTGGATCACCCATAGATGTTGGCTGTGAAGCAAACCATTCAAACCATCGTTCCACTTCCCAAGTTTAAGAAAGCTTGTAGTTTTTTTTATTCCTTAATGTTTTTATTTGTGTGCCTGTGTTAAGTTAATTGTGGTACACTGATACCTTTCTTGTATTGAAGTATGTCCAACTTCCTGCTGATTATATTTATCCCCACTAAAAAATGATTTGCAGCATGGCATGGTCAACCTGATCCAATTTTACCTTGTGTCTCTGCTCCATCTAATCTAATACATTTGGTAAAATCTAGCTAAGCCAAGTCATTATTTAGAAAATGATGTAGAGGGCGTGACGTAATCCACATGCAATTAATGACAATTGATAAATGGGTCATTTCACAGTAGGATGTTGGACATACTTTGAAGTTTGTGCATATCAGTTGTGTATATTCTAGCAATACACGTGAACACTGTAAGCCCAGTATGTACGATCATTTGATCGAGTACTGTCTTCAGTACTTTTTATTGCACTCATAGGGGTTGATTTACTAAAGGAATAAAGTCATATACTAAGCTCTGAAGCAAATGCTCTCGCAGAGTGAACTGCATTTTGCAAAGTGCACAGTCCTTTTACCTTTAGTTAATCAACCCCATAGTGCTCACATGTATTCTTAAAAAAAAGTTTTGGTTACATGACAGTGGAATTCATACATATGTTGTGTTTTGCAAGGCATTTTTGTGCCACATGTTATCACTGCATCAATACCAGTCAAACATAGTGTTGAATACGTGAAAATAAAACTTTCAAACATTCCAAATGGAAAAATATTTTTATAATATTTGTAAAGTTATACATTAAGCAAAAAAATAAATCCAATCTAATTGGAAAATGGTGTAGACTTTTTTTATGACAGCAAATTGGTATACATTTATTATAAACGTAAAACTGTAAATGTAAAACTGTGCTTAAGGACAACCGCATATATGATTAAATGACATTATTTTGCCATGGAACCTGTCCCTCATTGGAAAGTAGTCTGTAAAATGGTCACGTATTTGCAGTGCTTGATTACTGGGACCAGTGGCAATCAGGTGAGCTCTGGGTTCATTTGGGATCACTTCTGCGGTTTCACTGGACACATTCTCCTTTATCCTTAAAAAATTATGTAGCGCACAGCATGCCAAAACTACATTGACTGCATGCTCTACTTCCAGGTGCATTGATGTTAATAAAACCCGCCATTTTGCAGTACAAATTCCGAAAGCACACTCCACCATTCGGCGTGCTCTACTCAGCCGATAATTAAAAATGCGTTTCCTGGAAGTGAGACCATGCATAGTGTACAGCTTGAGGAGGTAGGTGGATAAAGCAAATGCTTCATCTGCTATGACTACAAAAGGCAGATCCGGACCAACAGTACCAGGTAGAGGTCGTGATTGCGGCACATCAAATTGTCCATTTTGGAAACGACGACCCATCTCGGAATTACGGAATATTCTCGAGTCTCCAGAAGTTCCATAGGCCCCAACATCCACCGCTATAAATCTCATATTGGCATCACTGAGTCCCAGCATAACAATAGAGAAATATTTTTTGTAATTAAAGTATTGGGAACCAGAATTAGGTGGCTTGATGAGGCGAACAGGTTTGCCATCTAGTGCACTGATGCAATTTGGAAAATTAGTTTTCTCCCAGAATTCTGGGGCTATTTCATCCCAAACTCTGACTGTTGGTTCTGGCATTACTATGTTTTTCAGTTCTTCCCACAGGACGAGACAAGTGTCATGCACTATTGTTGACACAGTTGAGATCCCCATTAAAAAATGATGGTGAAGGGAGGTGAAACTGGCACCAGAGGCAAGGTATCTGGAATACAAATTTGTGAAAAATTATAAATAAAGAACAACTTTATTAATAATTAGTAATTATATATAAAAGGTACATGACATCCCCAGATATACCAGGAAGGGGATGCAGCATTCATGGCATACAAGTTGGTGTGAATGGGCCCATACACTATATCTAAAAACAAATCTATCTGTGTATATATATATACAGTATATATATATATATATATATATATATATATATATAAAAGGTACGTGCACATCAACAACAACATATGGAAAACCTACCTTAATGTCAACAACAGCCGTTCTTCCTCACTAATGCTTTGTCTCTTGTTGGTATGGCTCCGACTCAGACGTCTTGCAGCAGGTCTAGCAACTGTTCGAAGGTTGCCACCGACATCCTAGTAAAATTGTAGAACTTGTCTTGGTGAGAACGCATTTCCCCAAACATGAGAGCAAAGTAGCCAATAGATGGGCGTTGGGAGGTCAAAGGATACACCCAGTAAGGACGATGTCTCCTCCGCTGTATTGGATCCCTCTGTCTCCTCCTTTTCATCCTCATAAGCAGCAAAATTAGCATTGCAAACATATTTCTGGCATAACCATCCATATTCAGTAATCACACTTGGTCAAAGTTCTCTCACTGAACAAAGGAACAGGCACTGCACAAAGACACAGGAAGTGGGTGGACAAAAATACAGTGGAATGATGCATTATGGGTAGTCAAAGTACATAAAAAAATAAAAGGGTTGCTATGGGAATTAAGGACTTTTCCGTCGCAGCTAAACGCAGCCGCATGTAAACGCACGTAACCGTGGCTAATCAGAATGTACAAATGCAAGTAATCATTGTGCTTTTGCCTCCGGTATCTGACTTGCATTTAGCAAGCCGATCGTGTGAAAGGGGCCTTAGGGTGCACCGCGTTCCTCGGTAAAGGTTTGCCTGCCCGGAATCTTGCAAATTCCAGAAGGCAACTTGACAGAGTCAGTATAGCGTATGTTTGAGTGTGACAACTTTAGGTCTTGAGAGAGATGCCTGGCTGGTTGATCACCCTAGCCAGTGAGTAGGTGCGCTCTCAGAAATACATAAAGCCTACTTGTATAATCTGTTTTTTTCTTTATAAGATAAAGGATTCCTTAGATAAACAGAGGGCCTCACATTTATCTATAGCAGTGGTTCTCAACTCCGGTCCTCGGGACCCACTAACAGGCCAGGTTTGCAGGATAACTACATCACACAGGTGATATAATTTGCTGCTCAGTGATTGCAGCATTCTAGTCTGCATCTCCCCAAGGTAATACTGAAAATCTGGCCTGTTGGTGGGTCCTGAGGACAGGAGTTGAAAACCACTGATCTATAGTATCATTTAGGGCAGTGGTTCTCAACTCCAGTCCTCGGGACCCACCAACAGGCCAGATTTTAAGTATTACCTTGGGGAGATGCAGACTAGAATACTGCAATCACTGAGCAGCAAATGATATCACCTGTGATGCATTTCAGCTATCCTGCAAACCTGACCTGTTAGTGGGTCCCGAGGACCGGAGTTGAGAACCACTGATTTAGGGTGTTAAGAAAATATATATTTATATAGAAATTACGGAAGGAAAGGGTTTTTGTCATGAAAGCTAACATTTAAGAAATAACTAAAATGAGAAAACAAAAAGATAAAGTGCTGAAGAGAATAAAAAAGAAAGTCGCTGAAAATAAGAACAGAAATTAGACATGAGGAAAGTCTTTTTAAGACTCAGACAGTTAAGAGGTCTGTATCACTCTCTTTTGAGCAGGAGAGTGTTAATTCTCTCTCCCCTGATTGGGAAGAGTCACAGGAGAGTAGGGAAAACGTACAGTTAATAAAAGAGATTCAGGAAGGTTCAGAATTTGCTCAATTGTAGAAGGATGCAATGAGTTTGAAGGAAAAGGGAAAGTATATAATACAAAATAAAATGAATATCCTTTTGAATATAATAGTGGATTCCCTTCCCCTGTAAAATATATATATATATATTAGAGAAAGAAAAAAAGTCCACATTTACAAATGTACCCTATGGTAGTACATCCATAACTCCAGGGTTGATGAGTAGTTCTATAAATTAATGCAAATGCTAGTTAGGAAATACTGAGTGTTTCTCTTCAGTTAATGATGCCAAAACTGTTTTTGAATAGCTTCTAGGGAATAGAGGCCCTTTACAATTCTCTGTCTATTGGGGGGATCTGAAGGGAGTACAGGGGTACATATGGGGATACTAACCACCTCTTACAAATCATGGACAAATTTCATTGGAAAGACACTTTTCTATGGGTGACATGCAATGTCAGTAGCTTATATTCTAGCATCCCGCATGACTTGGCGATTAAAGCGGTAATGTTTTATTTAGAAAGATATACAGATTGGGCTATGGAGGTACGTGTGTTCATCCTGGATGTTTTATATTACTTGCTCACTCACAATTATTTTATGTTTAACAACGATTATTTTGTCCAAAAGAGGGGAGCAACGATGGGGGCCAAGTTTTCCCCATCGCTAGCGGGCCTCTATATGGGATGGTGGGAGCGTCAATATATATATGGTCCACAAAATCCATTCAGAAACAATACATGCTTATTCCTTCGCTATATAGATGATCTGATTTTTGTGATGAGTGAGATGTCAGTATCTAAGGAGCCCCTTTTGGAATATTTCAATGATAATAATATGAATTTACACTTCACCGGTCACATCAATGAAACAGAGATTGACTTTCTAGACGTTCATTTGAAAGCTATAGGAACAAAAGTCAGTACAGATTTGTATAGAAAACCACTATCAGGTAATACACTGTTAATGGCCAACTCGGGACATCCCCAGCATACCATTAAAGGGATTCCAGTAGGACAATTTTTGAGAATCCGACAAATCTGTAGTACACAGGAGTCTTATATTACACAGAGTCGAGCCCTATATAACAGGTTTCTAAGGAGGGGATATCCACGCTGGATACTAGATAGAGCCATTAATATTGCCAATTCTAAGGATAGATCTGCACTCTTAAAAAATAGCCATACAAACAGAGTAAAAGAGGGAAGGAAACAAAGTTCATATAATAGAAACAAATTAACTTTCACTACAGCTTTCAGTTTAGAATTTAGAGAAATTAAACAGATTATACATAAATATTTACCCCTCTTACATGGCGATCAAATCTGTGCAGACCTTTTGAGGGAGGGTATAAATGTAGTACCCAGACGTGCACCATCTCTGGGTCAACATTTGTCCCCTAGTCTCTATAGATCCACCATAAAACAATCCACTACCTGGCTTCATTTTAAGGGCACCTTTCGCTGTGGAGGCAGAGACTGTCCTTGTTGTAGCCATATTATTGAAGGAGATATGGTGGTCTCACAGATATCACATAAACAACATAGAGTACAGTCTTTTTATAATTGTAATTCAAAATATGTGAGATACATCATTGCATGTAAGATCTGCCACATTCAATATGTTGGTCGTACGACTAGACGTCTAAGAGACAGATTCTATGAACACCTGTATAGTGTCGGTAAAGACAGAGAAAAAACTACAAATGTGGGCAGACACTTTAAGGATGTTCATGGAGAGGACCTCACGGCCATGGGAGTACAGATAATAGAAAAGATAAACATTCTGAGTCGAGGAGGGGATATCTTCAAACATCTTTGCAAACTAGAGGCTTTTTGGATTTTCTTTTTTCAAACGCGCATACCAGCAGGTTTAAACTATGAATGGGATATCACCCATTTTTATGAATGAACGCCTCTTAGCATGAAAAGAATTCCAGGGTTCTCCCTTACACAAATGTACGATTTTTTACAATCTATACATTAAGGTTTTGGTTGAGTACTCTCTCTCTTTTCCTCTATTTCATTTTCCCCTTCTCCTTCCTTTTTTTTTCCCCAATATGGGTTGCCCCCTTTCCTTTTCCTTTTTCACTTTCTTTTTCTCTTCTCTTTTTTTTTTATTTATTTATTTTTTCTCCTTTGGTAGCCCCCTTTTTTTTATTATTTATTTATTTATTTATTTTTTTCTCTCTTTTCATTCTTTGGTCGCCCCCTTTCCTTTTTCACTCTCTTTTTCTCTTCTTCTTTTTCTTTCTTCTCTCTTTTCATTCTTTGGTCGCCCCCTTTCCTTTTCCTTTTTCACTCTCTTTTTCTCTTCTCCTTCTTTTTTTTTTTTTCTCCTTTGGTCGCCCCCTTTCCTTTTCCTTTTTCACTCTTTTTCTCTTCTCCCTCTTTTTTTTTCTTTTTCTCCCTTGGTCGCCCCTTTCCTTTTCCTTTTTCACTCTCTTTTTCTCTTCTCCTTTTTTTTTTCTCTTTTCATTCTTTGGTCGCCCCTTTTCCTTTTAACCTTTTTCACTCTCTTTTTCTCTTCTCCTTCTTTTTTTTTTTTTTTTTTTTATTATTTATTTTATTTATTTATTTATTTATTTTTTTTTCTTTCATGGTTTTTGTCCATCCTTTTTCTATTCACTCCACTGCATTTGAGGAATAATATACAGTGGAATAGAGTGAAAGCACAACATAAGGTGTTAGGAAATAGGGTGTTGAAAAATGTGCGATTAATGGATATTTTGTGCAAGCAATAGCCAGTTTTTGTGACTATAGGATATATTTTTCCATCTTGGACTCTAAGGTTTCTTTTCACTTCTCTATGTATTTTTGAGAAACAGGCCTGTCTTTTAACAGAAATATTTGTTCAAATATATGTGAGTGCATTGATATGATAGTATGTCTACGATGTTGTTTGCATACAAAAAGTCTTTTTGTTTTCTGTTTTTTTCTTTTTCTCTTTTATTGCATTTAGATTTATACATGAATGCTTTTAATTATGTGTCTGATTATGTGGGTATATACAGCTGCTTGTGGGCGTTACCTCCTTTGTAGGTTCGACCACAAATAGCAGGATTTTGACATTTGGCATTTGTAATGACTAAGCTCGGAGGCACCGAGTGAAACGCGTCTACCTGTATCCATCTGTACCTGTACATGCCACATTGAAATAAACTGCAAGCAAAGAATATCCATGAAGTGCCGCCTGTTTGTCTTTTGGGGTACATATGGGGATACAGGAATCTATGTAGACAGTCGTAACTGGATAGGTACCGTTACCTTGTTACATGACTGGGCTAACCTTTACTTAAATGTACTGATAATAGGGAGAGAAATGATAAGGATTCAATGTGTTCATAGATTTGTAGTATGCTTTTATCACATGTTATAGTTTTTGCTTGATAAGACTTTGTGGATTCCAATAACTATTGGTAAGTTTAATTTGAATGCTTTGTGAGAAATGTAACGTCATTACAAGAGTTGAGCGGACACCTGGATGTTCGGGTTCGTCGAGTTCGGCCGAACTTCAAGAAAAAGTTTGGGTTTGGTACCGAACTTGACGTGACCTTGACCCCGGACCCCGAACCCCATTGAAGTCAATGGTGACCCAAACTTTTGGGCACAAAAATGGCTGTAAAAAAGTCCTGGAAAAGGCTAGAGGGCTGCAAAAGGAAGCAAAATGGGGGTAAGAGTAGGACGAGTGCCCTGCAAACAAATGTGGATAGGGAAATAACTTAAAATCACATAAAAAACAAAAATGGAGGAGGATGTGGAGTAGGAGGTTGAGTAGGCCGTGACCGTGGCGGTGTAGGTGGAAATGGCAGTGGAGGAGAAAGAGGAGGAGGAGGTAGCCAACATCGTTTTTGTTTGTTTGGTTTTTTTTCTAATTGGGGTAGACCCCAAAATATTGAGACATATTAAAAAAAAACAAGTATACCAATGGCTGTGTGAGGCCGGTCTAAATGTTTATTCTGCACAAGGTACAGACAAGTCTTGTGGGATCCATGCCTGGTTCATTTTAATAAACATTATCTTGTCCACGTTGGCTGTACACAGGCGGCTGCGCTTGTCTGTGATAATGCCCCCTGCCGTGCTAAACACACGTTCAGACAATCCACTAGCTGCAGGGCAGGCCAGCACCTCCAAGGCATAAAGGGCAAGCTCAGGCCATTGGCCCAATTTGGAGACCCAGAAGTTGAATGGGGCAGACCCATCAGTCAGTAGGTGTAGGCATGTGCACACATACTGTTCCACCATGTTGCTGAAATGCTGCCTCCTGCTAAGACGTTGCCTATCAGCTGGTGGTGCTGTTTGTTGTGGCATGCTGCTGACAAAGCTTTTTTCAAATTTCGGCCATGCTAACCCTGCCTTCTGAGGTGCTGGCGGTGCCAAAGCTGCATTGGTGACCTCTTCCTCCTCCTCCACCTTTGCCTTGTGCTTCCAATGAGCCACCTGTGTCATTTGGGAATGCCCTCAGCAGCGCGTCTACCAGCGTGCGCTGGTAGTCACGCATCTTCCGTGAGGGAATTAAGGACGTTGTCCTTGTAATGGGGATCCAGCAGGGTGGCCACTCAGTAATCAGCACAAGTTAAAATGCGGGGGCAACTCGGCTGTCGTTGAGCAGGCACTGCAGCATGTAGTCGCTCATGTGTGCCAGGCTGTCCAGAGGCAAAGACAAGCTGTCCTCTGTGGGAGGTGTATTATCTGTGTCCTCCGTATGCCCCCTGCCATGCTCCAGTAATGCCCAAGAGCTGCGTTGGGTGCCACCCTGCTGTGAACATGGTTCCTCCTCCTCCTTCTCATCATCATCCTCATCCTCCTTATCCTCCAGAACTGTGCCCTGGCTTGAGTATGTTTTACCTGGCCTATGCTGGTACAGGAGCCACTTGTGAATGACTGGCCTGATAACCGTGGAAATGACCCCTCTTCCTTCTCCTCTTCCTCCTGTGCCATATCCTCTTCCATCATCGCCCAAAGTGTTTTTCAAGGAGACACAGAAGTGGGATAGTAATGCTGAGAACAGCGTCATCGGCACTGGCCGTGTTGGTGGAGTACTCGAAACACTGCAATATGGTACACAGGTCTCGCATGGAGGCCACTCGTTGGTGATGAAGTGGTGCTGTTCCGCAGAGCGAATGACCCGTGTGTGAGCAACTGAAACTCCACTATTGCCTGCTACTGCTAGCACAGTCTCTCCAGTATGTGCAAGGTGGAGTTCCACCTTGTGGGCACGTCGCTTAGGAGGCAGTGGAAGGTTGAAGTTCCGCTGCAGCGCAGACAGGCGAGCAGCAGCAGGGTGAGAACGCCGAAAGCACGCACAGACGGCCCGCACTTTCTGCAACAGCTCTGACATATCCGGGTAGTTTTTTAGAAATTTTTGCACCACCAAATTCAGCACATGCGCCAGGCAAGGGATGTGCATCAAATCGGCTAGGCACAGAGCTGCTACCAGATTTCGCCCATTATCGCACACCACCAGGACGGGCTTGAGGCTCAGTGGCAACAACCACTCATCAGTCTGTTGTTCAATGTCCATCCACAGCTGCTGCGCAGTGTGGGGTTTATCCCCCAAACATATCAGTTTTAAAACAGCCTGCTGTTGTTTCCCCCTGGATGTGCTGAAGTTAGTGGTGAAGGTGTTACGCTGAGCGGATGAGGAGGTGGTAGAGGAGGAGGAGGAAGCACAGTAGAAGGAGGAGGCAACAGGAGGTCAAGAGAAATGCCCTGCAATCCTCGGTGGCGGAAGGACATGCGCCAAATGGCTAGCTGCCAGTGTGCAGTTAGCGAGATATAGTGTCCCTGCCCCTGCTTACTGGTCCACGTATCAGTGGTTATGTGGACCTTGCCACAGATGGCGTTGCGCAGTGCACACTTGATCTCATCCCTGACTTGTTTGTGCAGGGAAGGGATGGCTCGCCTGGAAAAGTAGTGGCGGCAGGGAACCACGTACTGTGGGACAGCCACCGCCATCAGGTTTTTAAAACTGTCCGTGTCCACCAGATGGAATGACAGCATTTCAAAGGCCAGGAATTTTGAAATGCTGGCATTCAGGGCAAGGGATCGCGGGTGGGTAGGGGGGTACTTCCTCTTTCTCTCCAGTGCTTGGGAGTTGGAGAGCTGTAAGCTTCCATGGGACATGTGGAAAAGCTTGGGGACAGTGGCGGACATGGTGGCGTTGCTGTCACATCGTCTGTTTGCTGGGTGGCAGGTGACACTGGCACTGTAGAGGTGGAGGAAGAGGCCGAGGCAGCAGCAGAAGAGGAAACAGGAGGAGGCAGAGACCTTTCTTGGATTTTTAGGTACTTATTCCACTGCAGCTTGTGCTTTGAATTTAGATGCCTGGTCATGCAGGTTGTGCTCACGTTTAGAAGATTTATACCTCGCTTCAGGCTCTTATTTCACAGCGTGCAAACCACTCGTGTCTTGTCATCAGCACATTGTCTGAAGAACTGCCACGCCGGGGAACGCCTTTGAGCTGCCTTTGGTGTGCTAGGTCCCTGGGTGTGGTGGGTAGTAGCAGGTGTACTGTCTAGGGGACGCTCGCTCCGCTTTTTCAACCTGCTTCCTCTTTTGCTGTGCTGGTGCCTCTGTGCGACCACCACCTCTTCCTCCAAACTACACACATCACTCGCATGACCTTCATTCCATATAGGGTCTAGGACCTCATAATCCTCCTCCACATCATCTTCCACCCACCCTTCACCACTGACCTCCTTGTCAGTCTGCACACTGTGGAAAGCCGCAGCAGTTGGCACCTGTGTTTCATTATCATCAGAGACGTGCTGCGGTGGTGTTTCCATGTCCTCATCATGCAACAGAAGTGGTTGGGCATCGATGCACTCAATGTCTTCCACTTCTGGGGCAGGGCTATGTGGATGGCCCACGAAAAGCACACCAGAAGAGTCATCAAAAAGCATAAGAGACTACTGCATGAATTGGGGCTCAGACTGCTTGGCTGATTTGCAAGGGGCTGAGGTGAAAGACAGATGGCCATGGTGTTCAGGTGCAAACTCTGAGCTTTCATCAAGGGACCGGGTGGGAGACAATGTGAAGGAACTGGAGGCATTGTCAGCCACCCAATCTACTAGCGCCTGTACTTGTTCTGGCCTCACCATTCGTTGAGCGGCATTCGGGCCTACCATATAACATTGAAGGTGCTGTCGGCTACTCGCACCTGAGGAAGGTGTTTCACTTGTGCGTGTAGATGGCACAAATCGACCACGTCCTCACCTTGCAACAGGAACTTTACCAACACCACCAACACCAGCAGCACCAGCAGCACCACGACCACGTCCCTTATTTGATGCTCTCCTCATTCTGGACGCAAATGTACTATGTAGCACTATTTATTAAAACAAAAAAAAAAGAATAATAAATTATTCTTATTTTTTTTTCTTTGGAAAAAAAAAGGTTTCTTTTTTTTTATTCTTATTAAATAATAAGAAAAAAAAAACAAAATTATTTATCACGATGTAT
>BLSH010295023.1:20274-38562 GCA_018402905.1 Glandirana rugosa
TCTGGCCGACCACACTGTCGTCCTGACTTATAACCGACTTAACACACCCAACCTTCGTCTCATCTCAACTCGCTTGGGCTTAACATTTCAAGTCCAAGCATGGTTTGAAAGCCCACAGGCACAGGGCTTAGGCTTGCAAACTCTTTTTGCAAGCCCAAGCCCAAGACCCAAGAAGCATCCTCTCCCTACACTAACCTGAGAGCATGTGACATGCAGCACTGTGACTCCAGCCTCATATAGAGGCTGGGTCACATGATGCACTGGCCAATCACAGCCATGCCATTTGAAGGCATGGCTGTGATAGCTTCTAGGGAAAACCAGTGAAATGCTTGTTGATTGGCTGCCCTGCAGCTATTCAACATGCATGATAAAATGACAGAACCCAGAACCCGAACCCGAACGTTTTTCTCAAACGTTCGGATTCGGGACACGGACACCCGAAAGTTTGGTACGAACCTGAACTTTACAATTCGGGTTCGCTCAACTCTACTCTGCTTCCAACCCACACAATTCAGCCAATATTCAGTCCTGCTGTCACACCAGCCGGTCTGTTCCAGTCTGCTCCTATGCCAGCCAGTCTGTTCCAGTCTGCTCCTATGCCAGTCAGTCTGTTCCAGTCTGCTCCTATGCCAGTCAGTCTGTTCCAGTCTGCTCCTATGCCAGCTGATCTGTTCCAGTCTGCCCCAGTGCCCGCTGTCCGGTCTGACGCCCCAGTGCCCGATGTCTGGTCTGATGCCCCAATGCCTGATGATCCTGTGCCTGCTGATTCTGTGCCCAATGACTGGGTTTCCGCTGGTCCTGTGCCCAACAACCTGATGTCTGCTGATTCTGTGCCTGATGACCCGGTGTCCACTGATCCTGTGACTGATGACCCGGTGTTCACTTATCCTGTGCTCGACGACCTGATGTCTGCTGATCCTGTGCCCACTGATCCTGTGCCCGCTGATCCTGTGCCCGCTGATCCTGTGCCTGCTGATCTTGTGCCTGATGACCTGGTGCCCGATGACCTGGTGCCCGCTGATCCTGTGCCTGATAACCTGGTGCCCGCTGATCCTGTGCCTGATGACCTGGTGCCCACTGATCCTGTGCCCAATGACCTGGTGCCCGCTGATCCTGTGTCCGAAGACCCGGTGCCTGCTGATCCAGTGCCCGATGACCCGGTGCCTGCTGATCCTGTGCCCGATGACTTGGTGTCTGCTGATCCTGTGCCTGATGACCTGGTGCCCGATGATCCCGTGCCTGACGATCCCGTGCCCGCTGATCCTGTGCCCGATGACCCAATGTCTGCTGATCCTGTGTACGTTGTCCAGCCTGATGTTCCGGTGCCTGCAGTCCAGCCTGATGTTCCGGTGCCTGCGGTCCAGCCTGGTGTTTTGATGCCCGCTGTCCAGCCTGGTGTACCGGCGCCCTCTGTCCAGTCTGATCTGGTTCCCAGCCTGCTGTTCTGGTGCCTGCTGTCCAGCCTGCTGATCCTGTGCCCACTGCACCTAACCTGTTACCAGACCCAGGCGGTGGAATTCCTGGCATCTTTCTGGATTCCGGCAGCAGAGCCTCTGATCTGGAACCTGGCATTTTCTGGACTCATAAGACACCGTCGTTCGGGACTCTTGCTGGTTGGAGCGTCCGGAGGTTGCTCCTTCGAAGGGGGGGTACTGTTAGGAACGGTTCCACCAGTTGTTGGCGCTGTAGGCCCCAAATCTGGGGGCCGCAGTTCCAGTGTCCACCAGCAGGTGTCTCTTGGCAGTCAGGAACTGACATCATCTCCTGCAATCAGGCACCACCTGAGACTGTTTGCAGGAAGTGTACGTAAACCTGGGAGTGCTGTGTTAGCTCGCCTTGGTATTACTTCCCTGTGCCTCTGAAAACCTGCGTCCTGAACTCTGAATCCTGCATTTGTCCTGCTCCCCGGTCCCCTCTGACTGATCTTCCGTGGATGACCCTGACCTGGCTTAAAGTTTATGGTTTGGGTTTTTTCCCTTCTACTCTAGTTATATGCTTTTGGTTGGCTTCACTATTGCTATTTTGGTTGTGCATTTTAGTTCACTGTCTCATATCTTATAATAAATCCTCTTATTTCAGTTACGCTTGTGTTTGGTATATTCTGTGCAGTCCACACATTTCTGGTCACACCAGTTTTCTGACTGGAGGTGGGGAGGGAAGGCTCATTGATGGAGGTGGGGAGGGAAGTCTCATTGATGGAGGTGGGGAGGGAAGTCTCATTGATGGAGGTGGGGAGGGAAGGCTCATTGATGGAGTTGGGGAGAGAAGGCTCATTGTTGGAGGTGGGAAGGGAAGGTTGGCCCATGTAGTCAGATCCAATAGAAGAGCTACTGGAGCTCAAACTGGTGAAAAGTGAATTCTGGTTCTGATGGAAAGGTGTCAGAACAGACAGAGCAGTGCAGTTTGTTGTGTATGGGGCTGTGTAGCCACAAAGTGGTGTCCACAGCCAAAAGGGCCTAAAATGGGCATGTGAGCAACAGATCTGGAGCACAGAGCAATGGAAGAAGGTGGCCTGGTCTGATGAGTCACAATTTCTTTTACATCATGTAGAAGGCTGGGTGCGTCACTTACCTGGCACCAGGATGCAGTATGGGAAGTAGAAAAGCTGGCGGAGGCAGTGTGATGCTTTGTCTAGTGGAGTCCATATCTCGATGGATCAGAGCTGTTTTGGCGGCAAAGGGGACCTACACAATATTAGGTAGGTGGTCACAATGTCATGGTGGGTGGTCATAAAGCTATCGCTTCTCCTAAGCTCAAGGACACTGACTGCTTATTTCTGATACTGGTGAGTGTTCTCCTTTAGGATGGGTGAGAAGATACAATGCATTGCGTTATGAAAATGTATTCTGCCTTGGCCGATCATTGAGGGTTTTATAGCAATAATGTGGGCTGGCAAAGAGGATAAATATTTGGAGAAAGCTTCTAGAAGGATCATTTCCCTCCTAATCATCATTTGGGAAGGATGTAGTATTGGAAGTTCCGTCTCTCCAAAGCTGCCACCAGAAGAGGTTGTAGATGGTAGAGGCCAAGTCCAGGCCCTTTGGCTGGAGGAGGAAACCAGGGTCAAGAAAGACCTAAAGAGGACTGACCAGGCTTGTGGAAGAGGCTGAATAAACTGAAAGGTAGAGACACCTGGCTGGAGCTACAGAACCTACACTGACACATGTCAGAGGTGTTAAAGTAATTGTAAAGGCTGAAGGTCTTTTACCTTCATGGACCCTATGATTCTAGGACACCAATATAAGTGGGTCCTCCACTGACTATATTTGGTCAATCATGTCACCTTTGATGGTGGTGATACCAAGCCAGTCATTCAGAGTCTAAAATTAGAAACAATGCCTTCAAAAATAACAGAGCCTAGTTCTTTCAGGTCACATGGGTGAAATCCATCTGGTTCAGGTGTTTTTATTTATTCACCTTTGTTGTGTCTACATGTTTAGGATCATATTCATTTTAAGCCAATGTAGTTCATTTGAGGCTGGGCTAATACCGTCTACCCATCATTTTCCATCCTCAGAGGAGTACGATTATTTTGCAGCTCTTTTATAGTTTTTATGGCACTTTGCGAACCTTCGGAAGCTGTTTTTGAATGTGTGGGAGAGCTGGAGACATGGGGCAAGCTTTAAAGTAGAAAGTCCAGTCAAATCCTAACTATGCTTAAACATTCCCCCACCCCCATTTTAAGTAGGGTTGCCACCTCATCAATTTAAACCCGAAAACATATGAATTACACAGGTTGTTGTTCTGTGGCTGATTTAATGCAGATGAGGCATCAAGTGAGTTTAATTACCACCTTAATCAGCCACAGAACAACCGGGGTAATTAATATGTGTTCAGGTTTAAAGGTATGAGGTGGCCACCCTAATTCTAAGTCTATTCTAACTACCCTGTAAAGCAGTGGTTCTCAACTCCGGTCCTCAGGACCCACCAACAGGCCAGATTTTAGGTATTACCTTGGGGAGATGCAGACTAGAATACTGCAATCACTGAGCAGCAAATGATATCACCTGTGATGTATTTCAGTTATCCTGCAAACCTGGACTGTAGGGGGGTCCCGAGGACCGGAGTTGAGAACCACTGCTGTAAAGGAAAGAATATGGGACCGGACCGATCGCATGATCTTCCCAGTAAGCATAAATAGGAAAACTGATACTAGGTTGAGTAACAGCATTAAATAAACATGGGGGGTAGACCCAAAGATACCATCATGGAAGTAATAAAAATTTGGTTTATTGTTATAATATTAAAACATTTTTTGACATGGATCGATAGGAGTTTAAATTATCACACAAAAGTAGCACCACATTCACTAAGATAGACCATTACAATGGACAACGTTGTCACAAGCCGCACAATCATACATACAATCCCATTCTACCACTGTCTTATAATTGGAAAGGGAAGGCACTAGGAAAAAATGGGCTGCAGTCGTTTTGTAGGGCGCATAGTCTGGTGCAGTCAAGCCAAAGTTAGTTGAGATCTGAGGGGACCGGAGGTCTTGTTCCGCAGTGAACCTGCATACCCTGCCCGTAGAGGGGAGAAGTGAAGGATGTAGGTCCGGTTACTGCAGGTCTAGGCTGGAATAAAGTGAGTACGGATAGTCCCATTAGGGATATGGGCCGACCATTAAATTGAGTCACGTTCTTCGCCACATAGCGGTGGCTAGAAGCTCCACTGTGAAGATTATGAACAAAGTACCTGCATACCTGGTAGTTTCTTCCGAGGGCTAGGATGAGCAATCCCATATCTGGGTTCAGGGCCGCCATCAGGGTAGGGTTGCCACATCATCCCTTTAATCCAGGACACATATGAATTACACAGGCTCTGAGGCTGATTGAATGCAGATGAGGCACCAAGTGAATTTTATTGCCACCTTAATCAGCCGCAGAACCTGTGTCATTAATATGTGTCCTGGATTAAAGGGATGATGTGGCAACCCTACATCAGGGGGGTACAGGCAGTACTGTTCTAAGGGGCCCCAGTGTTTCAAGGGGCCCTAACAACAAAGACTTTAGCCGTCTTTAACATTGGAGTCTATGGGAGGGGGACACCGAGTATGGGGACCCCGTTCTCCCGAACCATAGCTGATAAAAATATCAAACTTGGATCACATAAAGAGGGCCCCTGGGCAACAACTAGTCCAAGTTTTGGACCTCCAGCTCCTATAGTTCAGACGTACTGGGTCCCCAAATTGACCAGTCATTGACCAGCAATTGTCGGGTGACTTTCGGACTTAACATTGGAGTCTATGGGAGGGTGATGCCCGGTTTGGGGACAACGTTCTCCCAAAACATAGGTGATAAAAAGACCAAACTTGGGTCACATAGAGAGGGCCCCCTGGACCACAACTGGCCCAGGTTTGGGACCTCCAGCACCTATGGACAGTGCAAGGTCTTATTGAAATCATCGGGTGAGGCTGTGCTGCCTGTGCACTGTTTTTTTTAACCCCTTGGATCCCACACTAGCATGCATTGCACACTTCACTTCACTAGAATGGGTCATACTTGGCTACACCTGGTAAGTGTGACAGGGGGTATAATTCCTACTGCGGCTGCAACATGTGTACACCCCTGACCAGTGGGCGGATGTGGTGGGATGGCCAGTGGACGGGCCCTGGGGAATGTTGGTGGTCAGATGGGGGGGCCAAGGTCTAAAGCTGTGTAAGGGGCTACCCTGTCTGGGTTGTATACCCACATAGGCACCAGGGTGGAAATGAGCTTCTGCGCCCTTCCGTGGAGCGAGGCAGATCCAGGCTGCAGGTAAGCTGAGACGGCTGTGTCTGCACTGGTGCGTGATCTGTGTGGTCACGTGGTGGAATCCCAAATGGCTGATTGGATGGGTCTACCTGGCAGCTGTGAATGTGCTGGGAGCTGAGTAGCCGGGGTTCTGCTGGATATATTCCAGGAGGGATCCCAAACGGGATAGAATGGTGACACAACAGAGCCCGGGTGTATTGTGTGTATTACACTTGCTACACTTCCGGGGACAACCCTGGAGCCAGTAAGTGCCCAGTCCGATCCCGGTCAGATCTGTAGGTGGTAGCTGTGGAGAGGGCCCATGAGGGATCTTCCCAGGGACAGTGTCAGGAAAACTGAGCTCATGCCTATATTAGAGAAATGTGCATGCAGAACTGTGCCTTAGGTTTACATCTATGTGGCTGCGCTTGATGCAATTTCCTGGTGCATTTTATGGTGCGGTTTGCGTTTTTGAACCCGCGGCAAGTGCCCCCCCCTGAACTATACCATGCCACATGAAATGTTAAGGCCTTGTGTGCATCTACATGAGCACATGCAAATGAGCATTGGAGTGCGTGTTTGGATGAATTTTTTGGCCTATTTAAAGCCCTGGAGGACACAAGATCTTTGCTGAGTGGTCTTCAGCTCCTACTGCCTGTGACCTCATCCTGTCTGTATATCTGTATCCTCACCTGGCTTGTTCCTGAACTCTTGTTGCTGGCTCTGGCTTGTGACCTGACCTTACCTCCTGCATGCTGCTCCAGTACCTCATCTGCTTACCCGATAATAACCTTGGATTTGTTTTGACTCCTCTCCTGGTTCTTGATTTTGTACTCCTGCTGCCCAGTTGTTGCCAACTCCTGCCCGTCTGACCATGCATCCGAGATCCTGCATCTGCCAGTTGTCTTCAGCTTCACATCTGCTACAAGATCTCTCGACCCAGATCTCCTACAAGCGCCCTTGCCACCCTGTGCCCTGTTATACCCTGTCATCAACCCCAGGGGGAACAGGACAGAGTAAGAGAAGCCCTCTCCTCAACTCAGCCTTAAACAGGTGCATGAAAGGCCAGCTTCAGTGACGAGGAGAGATTGCCAACAACAGCTGCAGAGCCTGGGCGTTGACATCACCCATAGGCTTATGGTATGGGGCATCCATTCTGGGCTTTCCACCTTGTACACTGGGAGCGGATCATCTGACTGGACCAGAGCGCCCTCAGAATAGGTAAGAATAAATATTTCTTTTTTTCTCTACAGGGTAGTGAGAATAGACTTGGTGGTGGTATCTGGTTTGTGCTGAAGACCGCGCTGGACTGACTGGATCAGTCACTGGTCATGGGTGGGTGATTGTATGGGTGAGTAGGGAAATGTTGTGCCCAGTGGTGGATACTGGTGGTGAACCCTCGTAGGGCTTGGGCTGTTGCCTTCCTGGTACGGCCTTATAGTCATTTCCTCATGTAGACTTGGAAGAATAGGAAAGAAGGCGCCCGATGTCCAAAATAATGCAAGTTTGATGGTAAATTAAGGTTTTAGGGGCATTCCCATTTAATGGCATTGGCTTGATATACTCATCACTATTCTCAATAAACGCCTCTTAATTTAACTTACATTCTTTTGGGCATCGGGTGCCCCTTCTTTCCTATTCTTCTTAGAATTCTGGTGGAAGCAGGTTTAGGCATAGTTAGGATTTGACTGGAATGCTAAAATGAGGTGTTTGAACCCTGTGCCGATGTGCCGGAGGGGCCCAACACAGAGGTTCAATCCCAGAACTTAGATCTAAAGGTATGGTGACCCTTCACAAATACGAAGAGTTATCTATTAGGTCTTATTTCTTTAATGAATTACATTGTCATGTGCTTCTCGTAGACAAAAATGGCAATTACCACAGGAGCTGCCACTCAAACTTCATTAAAACGTAACGTTTACTCCGCTGGACATTTGCCCAGGTTCTTCTCCAGTGGATTGCCCCACAGCCAGGCACACAATCCCAGCCACACTTTTCCTCAATAACCAGTCTAGGGGTGTTGTTGTTGGTTTTATTTTGGGGTAGGATTGAGGGAAATTATGTACAGCGAGGGCACAGGGGGCTCCTTTCTGTGAAGCTGAAGCAGAAGTCTTTCCATATAGCAAACCGTGGACCTGGCTTGTAATAGAGGCAGATAGAAGGTGGCTTCTTTCTATAGAGCACCAAGAGCAGAGTCCCTTCACAAAGAACTGAGCTCTTCTGTAGTAGAAGCAATGAAAGCACACAAGCTCCTTTCATTAGAGCAGTGGTCTCAAAACTGCGGCACAGGGGCCAGATGCAGCCCTTTGCTTGCTTTTATCCGGCCTTGGGGGCTCTATTTTATCCACTGATACCAACAATGGGGCATAAGTTCCCCCTCTGACACCAATGATGGGGCACTATTCCTCCCACTGACACCAATGATGGGACACTATTCCTCCCACTGATACCAATGATGGGACACTATTCCTCCCACTGACACCAATGATGGGACACTATTCCTCCCTCTGATACCAATGATGGGGCACTATTCCTCCCACTGACACCAATGATGGGGCACTATTCCTCCCACTGACACCAATGATGGAACACTATTCCTCCAACTGATACCAATGATGGGACACTATTCCTCCCACTGATACCAATGATGGAACACTATTCCTCCCACTGACACCAATGATGGGGCACTATTCCTCCCACTGATACCAATGATGGGACACTATTCCCCCCACTGACACCAATGATGGGACACTATTCCTCCCACTGATACCAATGATGGGGCATTATTCCTCCCACTGACACCAATGATGGGGCACTATTCCTCCCACTGACACCAATGATGGGACACTATTCCTCCCTCTGACACCAATGATGGGACACTATTCCTCCCACTGACACCAATGATGGGGCACTATTCCCCCCACTGATACCAATGATGGGACACTATTCCTCCCTCTGACACCAATGATGGGACACTATTCCTCCCACTGATACCAAAGATGGGGTATTGTTTTTTTCCCACAATGGCCACAATCTGAATCCCTACAGTCTGAGGGACAGTAAACTGGCCCTTTGTTTAAAAAGTTTGGAGACCCCTGGTTTTGAGCAATAAAAACATAGTCCTTTCACCAGGAATTAGATAAACTAAGCTCTTCAAGACACCTGCCGATGTCCCCTTTGGTCGAACACACAGCTGAAACTCTAGCACTCAGGTTGGTTGCCTCCCTCCAACTTGCAAGCGACACCTTTCTCCAGTGATACCGGACGAGATCTTCAGCAGACATCCCCTCAGTCAGCTCTCTGTAGCTCCAGCATCCAGGCCCTCAGGTTGTCCACCTAGGCCTCTCAAACAGCAAGTGCATGGCAGCATTGCCCTGGAGGGCAGCAAGCCCTCCATGCTGGACTGATCTTCTGCAGGAAAACACCCAGAATTCAGTGTCCCACTGAATATATACCGGTTCCCAACACGCCTTCAGGGCCCTGCTCCCTGGGATTGGCCAGGCTTGTATAAATATTCATACTGCCATCTGTATAGCTCCACACCTATGTTCCAGAGACTTCTACCAGCTCTCTGGAAAGCAGAGGGAGCTATCAGGCTGGCAGCAGCTGAGAATACTGAGCAGACCTGGTCACAGCGAGGGAAGCTCCATTTACCCAACAAGAATACCACAGCTACACTGAACCCAGTGAGCCAGCCCTAAACTTAACGAATGCTAGAACCTACCTAGGAGCAGGGCCGTCTTTAATATTGATTGGACCCTGGGCAAATATTTTCTTGGGCCCCCCCCCCCCATGCAATTTCACTCTCCACCTGCTCTGAGACATACAATAAATAGCAACTAGACTCAAAATCAGTTTACCGAATCAGATCAGCAGTGATTTTGATGGTTTGAGGTTACAGCATATCATTACCGCTTACTGTCTGGTTGCTAGAGGTTACAGCACACATTACGGCTCACTGATTAGTTGCTAGAGGTTACAGCACATGCTTTCTGCTTGTTTGATTGCTAGAGATCATCAATACTACGCACTGATTGGTTGCTAGAGGTTACTGCACATCATTACTGCCCAGAGATTGGTTGCTAGAGGTTACTGCACATCATTACTGCCCACAGATTGGTTGCTAGAGGTTACAGCACATCATTACTGCCCACAGATTGGTGGCTAGAGGTTACTGCACATCATTACTGCCCACAGATTGGTTGCTAGAGGTTACTGCACATCATTACTGCCCACAGATTGGTTGCTAGAGGTTACTGCACATCATTACTGCCCACAGATTGGTTGTTAGAGGTTACAGCACATCATCTCCTCACTGCCTGCTCACCATGGACTGGGGAGCGCAAATTCACTTTCCTGACACCACAGAAATGTGCTGCCCTTTAGCAGATACACAGCAGTGCCATCAATTATTAATGACACCCTCATGCATCTGCTGGCATGTGCTGTGGACTTTAAAGCATGCCTTTGTCTCCCCAGTGGGCAGCATCCAGTATAGGTGATGTTGAATATAACCTCAGGGGGGCATGATATACATAGGAATGCCACCTTTGTTTACATATCAGTGCAGCTGGCCGCCACTATTTACATATCAATGCCGGTTATTTACATATCAATGCCAGTTATTTACATAGCAATGCCGGCTATTTACATATCAATGCCAGTTATTTACATATCAATGCCAGTTATTTACATATCAATGCCAGTTATTTACATAGCAATGCCGGTTATTTACATATCAATGCCAGTTATTTACATATCAATGCCGGTTATTTACATATCAATGCCGGTTATTTACATGTAAACATAGGGTCTGCAGGTGAGTCACCAGGATAGTTGGCAAGTATGAGGCAGCTGCTTTGGGGCCCCACAACAATGACAGGGCCCAGGGCAGCTGCCCCTTTTGCCCTGCCTTAAAGACGGCCCTGCCTAGGAGGGTGCTACAAAAAAAACACGAAACGTAGTTTCTTTTTGTATCTTTTATTGATTTTAAAATAATATCTTCTTACAAAACAGTTTCGCAGCTGTTTCTTACCTCTCAATTACATCCCCTTTTTGGTTTTATAATATGCTCAGAAAATTGTTAAAATATAAACAGGTACAGATGGTGCCTTCACCCCATGTATAAACCAGAAGAGGAGGATTTTGGACTGGGGCTGCGGGATTTTCATGGTACCATCATGAGCTCACAAATAAATTCTTAAAAAAGAGACATTTTATTTGAATCAATACAGACAACATATATGTTAAAACATAGTTATTTGACAGTGTTCCCAGCGTGATGACGAAACTGATCTATTATCCTCACTGTATTAAGTAGGCCTGTATTTCTCTACATGTTTCGCGGTAGGTCCACTTCCTCAGGAGAGTGTACAGGTTTACAAGGGAATTAGTACACTAGGAACAATAACATAATTAGTAGATGATATTAAATTTAATACATACTGACTGACACTGTATTATACAGGAAAAAATAACAGATACTATGTACTCCCATGCTCGCCCGGGGGAACTTCCCTAGCCCGAGCGCCCTTGTGATGTGTTCCAGACCTTGAGGTGAGCTCTTCACACAGTGACAAACATGCATGCAGTATCAATGTTCATATTAATAATGCTTATGCATATTTTGAATATGCTATTCATAATCATGTACTAATTATGTTATTGTTCCTAGTGTAATAATTCCCCTGTAAACCTGTACACTCTCCTGAGGAAGCGTACCTACCGCGAAACATGTAGAGAAATTCAGGCCTACTTAATACAGTACATGATTATGAATAGCATAATAACACGGGGGTGACCCCGTGCCCTGCTTTGAGAGACCTTTCTGTATCTGTGACCCCAGCTTTCCTTGGACTCCGCTGAATTCTGCCTGCCCAGACCCCCGGCCTGTCTACGACCATTCTCTTGCCTTATCCTCCTGTACCTCGCTGCCCGCATGTTGCCGACCCTGCCTGTACCTGTCACGTACCTGATGATTGAGTCTGGCTTATGCGGGGGCAACCTCACTTGCGGCCCTGGTTCAAGAGCCCCTGGTAGTGAAGACAGGGAACTCTGGAGCACAGGGGGGCACGAGGGCTGGACTTGGTCACAGATGACAGGTGATGGTCCACTGAAGCTCGTGCAGGTAGAAGGTTGGTGATGTAGGCCAGGTCGGTAACAGGCTGGCGGTGCGGTACAAGTGGTTCAGGCAAGCGGATAGCCGGGTACAGGCAGGGTCGGCAACATGCGGGCAACAGAAGGTTCAGAGGATCAGGCAGAGGCGTAGTTGGAGGCAGGCAGAGGGTCGGGGCAGGCGGCAGGCAAGCAGGTCAAACAGGAAGCCTGGGTCATAGGTGCAGGAAGTCTCTCAGAGGAAATGTGGGGTCACAGGAGCCAAAACGCTGTAGAGCGGACAGCACCGGCTGCAGGGCTCTGCAGATTGAAATAGGGCCATCAGGCGCCATTTCCGGCGCTTGCACGCGCACGTGAGCGCGCACGAACGCGCACAGGCACGCGCACCACCGTGGAAAAACTGGAAGACTCCTTTCCTAACAGTACCTGACCACCCACCTGCCTGCTCCTTTTGCACCTCCTAGCCAGCCAGTTGCCGACCTGGACTGTACGACTACTCTTCTGCTCAGCACGAGCTCTAGTGGACCTTCACGCACCATCAAGTGATCCAGTCCAGCCCTCGTGCCCCCCTGTGCTTCTGAACTCCCTGTCTACACTATTAGGGATTCTCGAACCAGGGCCGCAAGAGAGGTAACCCCTGCAGAAGTCAGACTCGTCCGCCAGGTACGTGACACAAGGTCTGGAACACATCACAAGGGCACTCGGGCTAGGGAAGTTCCCCCGGGCAAGCATGAGAGTACATAGTATCGGTTATTTTTTCCTGTATAATACAATGTAAGTCAGTATGTATTAAATTTAATATAATGTCTTAATTATGTTATTGTTCCTAGTGTACTAATTCCCTTGTAAACCTGTATGCTCTCCTGAGGAAGCGGACCTACCACGAAACATGTAGAGAAATTCAGGCCTACTTAATACAGTGAGGATAATAGATCAGTTTCGTCATCACGCTGGGAACACTGTCAAATAACTATGTTTTAACATATATGTTGCCTGTATTGATTCAAATAAAATGTCTCTTTTTTAAGAATGTATTTGTGAGTTCATGACGGTACCATGAAAATCCGGCAACCCCAGTCCAAAATCTTCCTCTTCCCCTTTTTGGTTTCATTTTCACAACGTTTCCTTTACAATACTCAGGCAAGAAAATACAATTGTCTTCATTTCTTACTTTTTGTGATTTTAGCAATACCTTGGAAGATATAAACGATCGATCTCGATACACTGGATAATGGGAAAATAACACAAAGCCCCGCCTTCTCGGGACCATTTAATATCTCCGTCCAAAAAAGTAGATATTACACAGCAGAATACTAATTACACATTTTTGCTTTTTGTCGGTAGGTCTATTGTTTGCTGGGAGGATTCTGGGTAATATTGTAGCACTGGATACAGTTGGATTTTCTGGAAGCTGTTTAATGTTCCTACACAGAGGAATCCGGCCATTGAAGAGTAAAAAGGAGTAAACCTCAGTTTAACCTTGCTGCCGAAATATCACAACAACCCTTCTCCGGATCTCCTTGGTCCTGGCCCCGTAGATCATGGGATTACACATGGGTGGTATAAGGAGATAGAGGTTGGCGAGAATGATATGAATATGGAGGGGAATGCCATGTCCAAACCTGTGAGTAAAGAAGGAGAAGAGAGCCGGGATGTAGGAGATGAGGATGGCACAGATATGAGGCCCACATGTGCCCAAGGCCTTGCGACGGGCTTCCCTGGAAGACAGCCTGAAGACCGTCCTGAATATGGCACAGTACGACACAGCTATACAAACAATATCCACAGCAATTACCAGAAGTGCCACTGTGAGGCCATACACCTGGTTGATGGTGGTGTCGGTGCAGGCAATCCTTACTACAGCCATATGTTCACAGTAGGTGTGATAGATGACATTGTTCTGACCAGGGGCGTATCATGAAATTAGTGGGCCCGCGTGCAAGCCCACACCGCACCGATCATCCCCGGCTGTCAACCAGGGAGAGATCATCCATGGGTGCAGTGTGGGTCAGAGCACAGTGGGCCCCCCCCACCCCTCAGGGCCCGTGTTCAGTGAACACCCTGCACCCATGGATGATACACCACTGGTTCTGACAGTAAGACAATCTCCGTATCGAAAAAGGAGCCGGAGCCATCAAGAATGATCCTCGAATTATTGCTAAGACCCCAATCTTGGCAATGATGGCATTAGTCAAGATTGAGGTGTACCTCAGAGGATGGCAGATGGCAACATAATGGTCAAAAGCCATCGCCAAAAGAATGGTAGACGCCATCATGGAGAAAAAAAATGCATATTACAGCGCACACATGATACTGACTCCTGCCAGGCTGATTAAACATCTAAACGTATATAGCAAAAATGGAAAAATACGGGGGTTTGGTCACACTGAATGGCCATGAAGTGCTTAAGCCCACTGACTGCTGCAAAGTACCCCGTTTTACCAGTGGGTTCCTACACTGACCTTAGAGTGAATGCTCCTATCTTTTAAACCATGGAAGCAAAGCTTCTCTTTATGGAGTAGCACTGGATACAGTTGGATTTTCTGGAAGCTGTTTAATGTTCCTACACAGAGGAATCCGGCCATTGAAGAGTAAAAAGGAGTAAACCTCAGGTTAACCTTGCTGCCGAAATATCACAACTACCCTTCTCCGGATCTCCTTGGTCCTGGCCCCGTAGATCATGGGATTACACATGGGTGAGATGAGAAGGTAGAGGTTGGCGAGAGTAATGTGAACAGAGAGAGGGATGTTGTGTCCAAACCTGTGAGTAAAGAAGGAGAAGAGAGCCGGGATGTAGGAGATCAGGATGACACAGATATGAGGCCCACATGTGCCCAAGGCCTTGCGACGGGCTTCCCTGGAAGACAGCCTGAAGACCGTCCTGAATATGGCACAGTATGACACAGCTATACAAACAATATCCACAGCAATTACCAGAAGTGCCACTGTGAGGCCATACACCTGGTTGATGGTGGTATCGGTGCAGGCAATCCTTACTACAGCCATATGTTCACAGTAGGTGTGATAGATGACATTGTTCTGACAGTAAGACAATCTCCGTATCAGAAAAGGAGCCGGAGCCATCAAGAATGATCCTCGAATTATTGCTAAGACCCCAATCTTGGCGATGATGGCATTAGTCAAGATTGAGGTGTACCTCAGAGGATGGCAGATGGCAACATAACGGTCAAAAGCCATCGCCAAAAGAATGGTAGACTCCATCATGGAGAAGGCGTGGATTAAGAAGAGCTGGACCAAGCAGGCGCTGAAGTCGATCTCTTTATCGTTGAACCAGAAGATGCAAAGGATCTTGGGGGTGGTGGTGGCGGATGCCACAAGGTCAATGATGGCCATCATGGAGAGGAAAAGGTACATGGGCTTGTGGAAGGTCTCTTTTGGCATAATGATGGCAAGTATGGCACAGTTTCCTAGGATGGTCAGGACGTACATGACAACCATAAGAATGGAGATCCCGAAGTGGGCTACTTCCAAGCCTGGGATCCCTATTAAAATGAAGTTCTTTGGCTGGTAGAAGGTCTCATTTTCCCCCGACATGGCACCAATAATTGCTGAAAATAAAAATGGAAAAAAATGAAATATTGACTAAAGTGATTGTAAAGGCTCTTTTTAAAAAAATAACAAACATGTTATACTTACCTGCTCTGTGCAATAGTATCGCACAGAGCAACCCCCAAATCTCCTCTTCTAGGGTCCCTCACTAGGGTCTTGCTCCACATTTATGACTTGAAAAAAATTCAGCAGAAGCTGCTGCAATATGTATGGGGGGACAAGAGACCCAGGGTGAATAGATGCTGTGACAGACCCAACCGGGACAGAAGCTTTTGAAGGGGACCCTGGGCTAGCATTCTACCCACTGATTATGGCCCATGGAGGAAGCCAAGGATTTTTTCTGCTTCTCCAGGCCGGAGCATGGAGGAGAGCCAAGTCCTGAAAGCCTTTGACTGGTCGGGAGGATCTACCAGGATTATGCTGCCAGGAAGTCCCCAGAACAGTGGTGGGAACAGATTGTGCAGAGACACCTACCAGTCGGAGATATGGAACTCTTCTTGGGCATATTTCTTATCTTGCCCCGACTGGTCCTCGAAAACAGCATAATACAGAATTTGCCCATTTTGCCCCCCGGCCACTACCAACTTTATATTATTCACTTTTTATACTATTTCTACCGAAGATGTAGAAGATGTGCCCCTTGGTAACCTAGGTCCGAGCTGGATCTGGGTAGGCAAACGAGTGGTGTAATGTACTTCATGTATTCGGAGCTATGGAAATGTTTCTGGGCATCCTGGTGGGCACGCCCTGGCTAATCAAGACTTATTTGGGACATATTTTCCAGCACATAGACAAGGGAGGCACGGTGGGGAATTCCTGTGACCAATAGCCATTCTGTAAGACTTGTCTAGGTGCCTAACTGTTAATTAGATCACTGTTTAAAGGTGGCATTGCCATGTTTACTGGTTGTACATCTTATTTCATCCATGCTAATATCCCCAAGTGGGTTATGTCCTCCTGGGGGTATTAAGCATGTGTCTGGGTTTTAATAAAGAGTTATTTCTTTGGTTTTACCCCCGTGTACGATGCTTGGGGTAAGGGGCTGGTATTCGCTATTGGTCTGCTGGAAGGGATTGGAGGGCAGGAGGCAGCGTTTGTCGGAGGCACCCAGTTGAGATGCCAGGCGGTCACAAGCTAAACATCCGCTATGGATGAAGATGGAAGAGTCCCTGTATCTGGCTAGGCCAATAAGCCTTCTGGTGTGGATGCGTCTGAAAGATAGGCCAATTATTTTATGAGCCACATTAACATTTTCTCTTCATTTATGGGATAGACTGGCAGCCCAATATGACTTTAAGTCCCCACATACTCCCCAGGCTCTGCTTCTCCTCCTCCTTGGCTTCCCCTGCCTCTCCTCCCTCCTTGGCGGTCAATAGGATTGCTTCTCAACTTGGCCAATCAGGTGACGGGTCTCAGGACTGACCTTCCCGATTGGCTGGAAGGAGAATGAGGAAGACAATAGAGAATATTAATTCACTATTGTCACACAACTGGGTGGGCTTGGGAGCAGTGCTCTGCGCCCCAAGCCCAGCCTTTTTTGAAGCCAATTAGAGTCTCAGGCGCTAATCATGTGCTTCTAAAAAAAAAAAAACCCCATCGGAATCTTTGCGTCCGGCACCCTGCATGTAGATTAGGGGGGTGCCGCCCCTGCGCCCTGTATGGGAGGGCCACCACTGTTCTGAAGTCAGTGTGGTCAAATCTCCCCAGAAGGCTCTGTTAGGACGCTCACCAGAGGGATTACCAAGACACACTAGGAGACGAGTCACATTCATTATTGTGGCTGCCAGAATTTCTATTGCTAGATCTTGGAAATCTCCCATGATCCCTTTTGAGTTATTGAAAGCCAAATTATCTAGGATTATAGTTAAGGAAAGACTCTCTACAGATGGTCAGAGACTGCAGACATAGTACAGGAGATGGTCAGAGACTGCAGACATAGTACAGGAGATGGTCAGAGACTGCAGACATAGTACAGGAAATGGTCAGAGACTGCAGACATAGTACAGGAAATGGTCAGAGACTGCAGACACAGTACAGGAGATGGTCAGAGACTGCAGACATAGTACAGGAGATGGTCAGAGACTGTAGACATAGTACAGGAAATGGTCAGAGACTGCAGACATAGTACAGGAGATGGAGATGGCCAGAGACTTCAGACATTGTACAAAAGATGGTCAGAGACTGCAGACATAGTAGAGGAGACGGTCAGAGACTGCAGACTTAGTAGAGGAGTCGGTCAGAGACTGCAGACATAGTACAGGAGATGGTCAGAGACTGCAGACATAGTACAGGAGATGGTCAGAGACTGCAGACATTGTACAGAAGATGGTCAGAGACTGCAGACATTGTACAAAAGATGGTCAGAGACTGCAGGCATAGTAGAGGAGTCGGTCAGAGACTGCAGACATAGTACAGGAGATGGTCAGAGACTGCAGACATAGTACAGGAGATGATCAGAGACTGCAGACATTGTACAAAAGATGGTCAGAGACTGCAGACATAGTAGAGGAGTTGGTCAGAGACTGCAGACATAGTACAGGAGATGGTCAGAGACTGCAGACATAGTACAGGAGATGGTCAGAGACTGCAGACATTGTACAGAAGATGGTCAGAGACTGCAGACATTGTACAAAAGATGGTCAGAGACTGCAGGCATAGTAGAGGAGTCGGTCAGAGACTGCAGACATAGTACAGGAGATGGTCAGAGACTGCAGACATAGTACAGGAGATGGTCAGAGACTGCAGATATTGTACAAAAGATGGTCAGAGACTGCAGACATAGTACAGGAGTTGGTCAGAGACTGCAGACATAGTACAGGAGATGGTCAGAGACTGCAGACATAGTACAGGAGAGGGTCAGAGACTGCAG
>BLSH010295023.1:45200-59653 GCA_018402905.1 Glandirana rugosa
CTGGGGTGCGACAAAAAAAAGGACTGAAAAGATAAAATTATTTGATTTGATTAAGACTTTGTTTAGTTAATTTGTTTTAATCATTGTTCTGCTTAGAGAGACTGTGATTTGTTTTGATTAAATATGTAAGACGTGCAGATAAAAGATATATCCACGTAATGTCTCCTCCTCAGCCGTCGTCGACGACGAGACACAGTGACTCGAGTGTAACCCAAGTAATGACGGTTGAGGCCGATGAAGGACGTACACGTGAGGAGCACAAGACAGGCAAGAAATAAGACCTGACCCGAGCCGAGGCCTAGGAGAGACAGAGGGTCTACTTTTGTGAGATACTGTGTATATATCTGTCAGCCCTCTCCCCCCACACACATCTGTAAACACACACACAGCTCTGGTCCCCCCTGTACATAAATAGCCCTCTCTCACTTGTAAAGGAGGTCTTCTAGTTTCTGGGAGACAGAGAGGATCCGGAGCCGAGCCCAGTCCAGAATAAAGAACGGACAGAACACGAGGAGTGCACATGCAGGAAGTAGCCGGAGTTGGCAGTAATGAACCCAATGTGAGCTCAGTGACACAGAGCAGCAGCTGCTGCCGACTCCTCCTCTGTAATGCACCTATATAGAAAATAGACGTGCAGAATGTATAAATTAGTTTTGTTTAGTGTCAGAGAGATTCGTCTTGTTACTAATTTTGTTTAATTGATTTGTTTCAGAATTAGTTTAGTTTATTAAAATAGAAAAGTCAGGAAAAAAAACAGCGTGGGGTCCCCCCCATCCATACCAAGCCATCTGAGCATGCAGCCAGCCCAGAAGGTCAGGAAAGGGGGGGGGGGGAGTGACCCCCCTCCTGAACCATACCAGGTCACATCAGCATGTGGGGGTGCTTTGGGGCAGGGGGGGCTCCGCTCCCCCAAAGCACCTTGCCCCCCTGTTGATGGGGACAAGGGCCTCTTCCCACAACCCTGGGCAGCGGGTGGGGGGCTTATTGGAATCTGGAAGCCCCCAGATCCCGGCCCCCTATGTGAATGAGTATGGGGTACATAATACCCCTACCCATTTACCATAAAATGTAAAAATGTGAATGAAGACAGTACACAAGTTTTTGACAATTCCTTTATTAAAAATAAAAACCATGCCCCTGTCATGAATCTGCAGTAATGTTTAATGACCTGAGTGTCTGCTTACCTCTCTGGTTTTTATATCAGCTCAGAGACCCTGTGCTGTCACCAGTGTGGTTCAGTAATCTTCTATCAGCATGGCTCCACCCCAGCCTCTAACAGGAAACAGTGAAGGCTTCCCTGTGTGATTCTCGCCATGTGCTCCACATTTGTTCCCGTGTACCGACTTTGGCTTCTCTCCTGATCATCCATGCTTGCTTGTTTCCCTGACCTTCAGCTTGTCTTCCTGACCATCCCTGTCTGCATGTCACCCCAACCCTTGGCTTGTCTTCCTGACCATCCCTGTCTGCATGTGACCCCAACCCTTGGCTTGTCTTCCTGACCATCCCTGTCTGCATGTCACCCCAACCCTTGGCTTGTCTTCCTGACCATCCCTGTCTGCATGTCACCCCAACCCTTGGCTTGTCTTCCTGACTATTCCTTGTTGTCCTGTGCTGCTGCTCCCTCTCCATCCACTAGAGTCAGCGATGAGTAGGGGCCGTGACCTGGAGTCAGCTTCAGCAAAGTCCATCCTCACCATCAGAGGCTCTGGTGGAAACCTGTTGACTCTTAGACCCAGCGCCCTGGGAAATCTTATGCTCTAACTCCCTGTCCAGGACCATGGCTGCGACCCTGAGTATTGAAGAAGTCACGAGGCACGTGACGTAACGCGTAGGGCGGCAGGAGAGGTGTACTTTGATGTCACCGGAACGAGCTCGCAGCTCGCGGAGTTTTACATGCGACTTGATTTTAAAAAGTGAGTGTACCGGTGTTTTTTATACTGAATAAACGCTTGTTTAAACGTTACTTGCACCAAGAGGAGGTTTGTTTGTTGTCCTTGCATACCCCTCTGAGACGACCCCAGGAAATCAGCTGAGGATATGGAGCTTATATGAATAGGAAGGCAAGCAAGAGGAAGGAACAGGAGATCGAGGACCCCTAGTGGTGACATTGGTCCCCTACCACACAAAGATACCTTTATGTGCTTTGGTCTAGCACACCTCAGGTGAGAGGCTTGAGCACCTAGAAGCGATATCACAAAAGTCACCAAATTATATACCCAGCTATCATCACCTAAGCACGTGTGAAGAAAAGGCACAAGCTAGCTATAAAGGAGAAAGCAGCAATTTAAAGAACTATAGGATGTAACCTTTCAGAATAACCCACACAAGAGTTGCACCCCTTCCCCATTTTTGGACTTGTTACGCCTTATATGTCCATGATTAGATGTTCAACGGCTTGTTATTTACCGATGTGGTGTGTGCTAGTCCAGCCCTGAGACGCACAGCAACGCATCACAAAGCATCACTGTTTCTTATCTATATGTATGCTATTATGCGATTCCAGCCTTGAGACGCATAACAAGATACTACTTAACACGATTTTTACCCCTATATATGCATGTGATCTTATAGAGAGCTGATTCCTGGATTATACCTGCGTTTTAGAATTTATGCATAATATACAAATCATTTTTATTATACGGTATTCAAGTGTTAGCGCTTCACTCTTCTGACATACACGTGCGACCCTGAGTAGCTGCATCTCAGAACCATCAACCCTCAGCAGACAGCCGTTGGGTCCACAACCTCCTTGTCCCTTGGACCACAGGGGACCTAACAGTTTGCTCGGGCCTTGGAACCGGCTGATGTGCCTTTACCTGCCGATGATCCCTGCAGGGCATAGTTTGCAGACTCGAGACCCAGGAATCGAATCTGACCCAGGCGATGCGATTCCCTCAGGATTTGCCCCCCCACTTTAAACAGCTTCAGGCCTCCTTAGGACCCCTGGTTATGCAACCTCAATCACAATCTGCTGCCGTACCCTACTCCACTTCCAGCTCAATCTGTTAACCGCTCATTAACAACAACAAAGTTTTACAATTTTATATTGTTTTAAAATAATTTTTATATCTGCAAATTTTATAATTTTTATAATTTTATATTTGTGATTTTCATACGTGTTCAACGTTTATATGTATATACCAATAGAATTCCTTGACCCGGGTATTCCTTATGCATATACTTTATATATTCTAAAATAACGACACAGCACACCATATGGAGGAATTGCCCGTTAGGCCGTTTTATTGAAAAAAACAATAATTAAAAACATAACGGAAAATACCAAAACCAATAAGTTTAAGCCGATAGGAATCCCAGGAGGCCCCATAACCCAATCACATCCGTGTTTTTTGTACCATCCATTTCCCAGCCGCACTACGCCGGCTCGGGTACCATCCTTTTCAGTTAACCTATGTAACTGCCACCACTGAGGACTCCATACCTCTGATGGATCCTTCCCAACTGACCAACTTGAAAACGGCCTCCTGAGACCCCAACCGCCAACAGTATACATCACACTACTACTCATATATCCAATCAAAGGGAGGGAGGGTGGGAATTCTTTCTGCTCCCGCTCTGCTGAGGCCTAGCCACCGCCTCTGCCTTATAAACCCTGCCACACCCACTGTCTCAATTAACACCCCTTGGCTAGCTGACCCCCACTGTCTCCGCCCAGGGACCCTGTCATTAAAGCCCTACGCTCATTTATTTTATTCTTTTGCTTCGGGCTTCTCTTTTCCACTGACTTTTCTGCTATATTGTTAACCGTCCTCCAATCAGCATCAACTTCCCAGAGGAGGAGGTCTCTGAGCACCAACTCCTCCCACGTTTTTTGCCCTTAAATTCCCCCAACCACCAGAGTCCATAACCACGGCCTGAAGAAGGGGCGGGGCACCGCAACGCATCGCTGTAACCAGCTGCCCATTGGATGCTCTGCACGGACCGAACGGTCATTCGCGCCAAATCCACAGGAGCCAGAGGAGGAGACGCCGGGAACCACCGCCCCCCCCAGCCCACCACCGCCAGGCAGACCAGGACTCCATCCCAGCAGCTCATCCCCCAAGGACTACTATAGCCAGCAGTGGCTGACACTGCAACGCTTACCTGCACACTACCATCGTGAGTAGTTTTTTATCTTGTCTAATAAATTACTTTTTTAACACTACTGCACTTAGAGGCGCACCCTTTCTTGTTCTTTGCCGTACCTACTCCGGTCATATAGTCGCAGCCACAAATTCTCTGCATTTACCGGCTCCGTCCCATTACTCTGGGGACTCCAAGGCCTGCAGGGGGTTCCTCAGCACCGTTCACTTCAAACTCAAAATTGAATAGAGCCCTGGGGTGCGTCCCTATTAAACATACCACCACATCCCAATGAATAATAGCAAACAAGAGGTGGCCCCAAAGGGGGGGATTTTTAAGGGTGG
Source organism: Glandirana rugosa (assembly GCA_018402905.1). Taxonomy (NCBI): domain Eukaryota; kingdom Metazoa; phylum Chordata; class Amphibia; order Anura; family Ranidae; genus Glandirana; species Glandirana rugosa. The sequence continues at coordinate 49,628 of BLSH010295023.1, forward strand.
ATGCTAAGACAGTAGAAAAGTGTAGAAAAAAGTATATGGCGTATTTAAAAGTAGCAGAGTTTATTGTAAAATCACACATAATTGCATGTAAGCAATACATAAAATAAATCGCAATACAAACGCGGATATCATCTGGCGGGCACCCCAAGTGAGGACCAACCAGTGATTTACAGCGATATTCCCAACACGTTTCGATGAGACAAGGGTATTATATCTTCTTCAGGGGAGAGTGTATTGCCAAATAATTCAATTCTAAGAGATAAAATGCACACCTATAAAGATTATGCATAATAAAGAGTGTGGAGTACAAATATATGAAGATACAATGCTGCTTGTGTCATAATAGGATAAGTATACAGGTGCATGCCAGCTGGAACAATAAGCAAAAATAAGTATAAGTGTGTAACCAGTGAAAAAACTCACCCAAATGGAATTCTACTGAAAATGCTCCCGGGATGATAGGGGAGTATCAATGGTTCAATGAGTAGTGGGTCAACTGTTTAAGCCGCAGATTGCAGCTAAATGTAAATCTCCACAAGGACCGGAAAAGAATTGGGGGGGGGTGCAGGGAAACCCCTGAAAGCACAATGGGAGGATCCAAAGGGTGAGCATAGTAACGTAGTATATGTATAAAAGGCAAATAAGTAAATGGTATCTTACGCCCAGATTCCTTACCCTCGGGTAGAAGGGGAGATGGAAATAAAGGCAGCCAAGTATGGGAATTGGGGTGTCTTTACCAAACGTCTGCTTGGAAATGCATGCCGCTGGGAAACATCCCAGGACAGAAGACTCCTCCAATAGCTGAAAAGTATGAATACACGGCCATAATTACCATAAGCGTATAATGTTCAATAGCTCCAGAAAGGAAAGGTATATGGGACGCCATAGCAGAGCCTGTAACCCTCAAGTACTAACCTGTGTGTAGTATATAGAGGCTGCCAAGAGGGACAATAGTGTAGATAGCCTGTATAGGAACGAAGACTGACTACTCACCTGGGGGGTATAAATATAAGGGGGGGAACTGGAGTTGCTCCTGGGCGCACTTGGAAGTAATCCGGCCCGTCTTGTGTGATGCCGTTTGCCGGATCTTTTGAGATACCGGCGGAACCGCCCACACCTGCAGGGAGGGGTTATTTATACCCCCCAGGTGAGTATTCAGTCTTCGTTCCTATACAGGCTATCTACACTATTGTCCCTCTTGGCAGCCTCTATATACTACACACAGGTTAGTACTTGAGGGTTACAGGCTCTGCTATGGCGTTCCATATACCTTTCCTTTCTGGAGCTGTTGAACATTATACGCCTATGGTAATTATGGCCGTGTATTCGTACTTTTCAGCTATTGGAGGAGTCTTGTGTCCTGGGATGTTTCCCTGTTAAGATGTCAGGAGGGATACTCCGCCAGGAGTGGATATCCTTCCTTATCCTACCTAAGGCCTCAACCCCCATCGTATTGGGACTTCCTTGGTTACAGCTCCATTTCACACACATTGACTGGATTTCTGGGCAGATCCTGGCTTGGGGTTCCCCCTGTTTCTCATACTGCCTACTCAAGCTTGCCCCAAAGGAGAGACTTCCTGTTGCCACCACATCTGTATCTTCTGCTCTTCCCGCTGCATATAGCGATTTCAGGGATGTGTTCTACAAAAAATCAGCTGAGGTGCTTCCTCCTCACAGGTCCTTTGACTGTGCTATTGACCTTGTTTCTGGAGCAACTCTGCCCAGGGGTTGTACCTACCCCTTGTCCATCCAGAGACCCAGGCCATGTCAGAGTATGGCACTGAAAATCTAGAGAAAGGGTTCATCCGGAAGTCCTCATCGCCTGTGGGAGTGGGGTTCTTTTTCGTTGCCAAAAAAAAGATGGTACTTTAAGACCTTGCATTGACTATCAAGGCTTAAATGCAGTGTCAATCAAAAATCAATACCCCTTACCCTTAGTACCTGACCTATTCAACAGATTGAAAGGTTGGATCTCAGGGGTACATGCAATCTGATCCGGATATGGGAAGGTAACGAATGGAAAACTGAATTTAACACTAGAGATGGGCATTACAAATACTTGGTTATGCCCTTTTGTCTGTGTAATGCCCCAGCTGTGTTACAAAACGTTGTCAACAAAATCTTCAGTAATCTGCTTTATCAATGTGTTGTCATCTATCTGGATGACATTCTCATCTTTTCAGAAAATCTGCTTGTCCACAGAAACCATGTCCGGAATGTACGTCAGCTCCTTAGAGAAAATAATCTGTATGCCAAGCTGGTGAAATGTTCTTTTGAATGCTCTGAGGTCCTTTTTCTGGGATGCTTTGTCTCTAGTTTGGGTCTTGGTATGGATCCTGGAAAGGTCTCGGCCATTACCAACTGACCTCTTTCTGCCAGCCTGAAGGCTACACAGCTCTTTCTTGGGTTCACAATTATAGGCAGTTCTTTAGGAATTACTCTTCCATTACCAGGAAGGGTGTGAATGCCAAGGAGTGGCCTCCTGAATTAGTCTCTGGGTTTCATGGTTTGAAACAGGCCTTGGCTTCTGAACCTCTCATGAGAAGACCTAATCCTGGGGATCCATTTTATAATTGAAGTGGAAGCTTCTTCGACTGGGATGGGAGCTGTACTTCTTCAAACCTTTGAGAAAAACTTCAACCATGTGTGTTTTTCTCCCAAAAAAATTCTCAGGCAGAGAAAAATTGCGCTATTGGCGAACTTCTTGCAATTAAATTGGTGTTAGGGGAGTAGAGTCATCCCTTGGAGGGTTCCCCTCACTCCATAGCAATTTTCACTGACCACACAAATCTGCAGTACTTACAGAATGCCAAACGACTGAATCCCAGACAGGCCAGGTGGAGTCTTCTCTTCCTGTTTTAATTTCACAATTACGTACAAACCTGGTTCCTGCAACCATCGGGCTGATGCACTCTCTAGGTCCTTTGACACTCTGCATGAGGAGCCCACCTCTGAACCTGAGCCGATCATTCCAACCTCATGCATTCTTATCCATTCTACCACCCTGGATTCAAAAATTCCTCCTGGCAAGACCTTCGTCCCCACTGAGCTAAGAGCTAAGAGTCAAAGTTGGGGACATCATTCCAAGGTCAAAGATTATGTTAAGGCTTGTCATGTCTGTGCCCAGCATAAACCCTCCACACAAGCTCCTGCTGGTCTTATCATGCCCTTGCCCTTTCTCAAGGAGCCCTGGTCTCACATTGCCATGGACTTTATTACAGATCTTCCACCGTCTGAGAATAATATGGTCATTTGGGTGGTAATCGATCAGTTCTCCAAGTTGGCTCATTTTGTTCCTCTTCCTGGTCACCCTTCCACTCCTGCTTTGGTTGCCATTTTTATTTGAGAAATCTTCCACCTCCATGGGGTTCCTTCCTATATTGTTTCTGACAGGGGTGTTAAATTTGCATCTCGCTTTTGGAGAGCCTTTTGCAAATCCCTCAATATTGTCTTGGATTTTTCCTCTTCTTACCACCATCAATCCAATAGACAGACTGAGAGGGTTAATTAGATGTTAGAGGTCTTTCTCTGCTCATCATGATGATTGGCCCTCTCTACACCCGTGGACAGAATTCTCTCACAATAGTCATGTTAACAGCTGTTCTCAGAAGACACCCTTTCTTACAATTTATGGAAGACACCCTCAACTCCCTCTTCCTTTGACATGTTCTTTGGACATTCCAGCTTTGGCTACGGTTCAAGAATCATTCAATTCTATTTGGGGTGACGTTCACAATTCCCTCCGGGCATCTGCTGACAAATTCAAAGGTTTTGCCGACCGTATCAGGCGTAAGCCACCTTCTCTACAGCCAGGAGACAAAGTCTGGCTTTCCACCAGGAACATCAAGCTCCGGCTTCCTTCTCTGACATTTGCCCCAAGAATCATTGGCCCATACACTATAATTTCTAAGTTAAATCCGGTTTGTTTTAACCTTCAGATCCCTAAAAACCTCAAGATCTCAAACTCCTTTCATGTTTCCCTTCTGAAGCCTTTAGTCCTCAATAAGTTCTTTCGGTCTCTGAGGATAATCAAGAGTACGAGGTTAGCCAAATTCTAGATTCCCAGCTCTGTAAAGGCATTCTTCAGTACCTTGTGCATTGGAAAGGATTTGGTCCTGAGGAGAGGCCTTGGATCCCTGCATATGATGTCTTTGGGCCTCGTCTTTTGAGGAGGTTTCAGTTGAGGTTCCCCTCCAAGCCTGGGCCCAAGCGGGGGCGGGGGAGTCTTCATAAGAGGGGGGGGGGGGTACAGTCATGAATCTGCAGTAATGGCCTGACCGTCTGCTTACCTCTCTGGTCTGTGTATCAGCTTAGAGACCATGCGCTCTCGCCTGTGTGGTTAAGTAATCTTCTCTCAGCGTGGCTCCACCCCAGCCTCTAACAGGAAACACTATTTATCCCTGTGCACTGCAAGTCAGCCTTGCAGAGCAACATTTGTGTGAAGGTTTCCCTGTGTGACTCTTGCTGTGTTCTCTAGGTTTGTTCCCGTGTACCAATTCTGGCTTGTTCTCCTGACCATCCCTGCCTGCTTGTTGTCCCGACCTTTGGCTTGTCTTCCTGACTATTCCTTGTTGTCCTGTGCTACTGCTTTCTCTCCATCCACCAGAGCCAGCCGTGAGTGTGAGCTGGAAGACCCTAGGGGCCGCGACCTTGAGTAAGCTGGGCGAAGTCCATCCTCATCATCAGAGGCTCTGGGGAAAACCTGCTGGCTCTTAGACCCTGCACCCTGGGGAATCTTATGCTCTAACTCCCTGTCCAGTACCGTGGCTGCGGCCCTGAGTAGCTGCGTCTCAGAACCATCAACTCTCAGCAGTCAGCCGTTGGGTCCACAACCTCCATGGGGCCCTCCTGGTACCTTGAACATCAGGGGACCTGACAACCCCCCCGATGTGGATCCATCATCAATCACACCCCTGCTGCACCGCCGTGGTCCCCCGATGATATCAGTGGGGACCCTGCCCTATGGGTTTCTGCCAAACAAGCTGCTGATCAGGCCTGTGCTTTCAACTCACACTGAAATAAATACCATTGTAGATCCAGTTCATTACTGATTTGTTCCCTTAGATGCCAGTCAAGCCCTGATGAAGGGGGCATGTAGACCCCTGAAATAAGTTGGCTATTTCTTGATCTGTACCCCTAACCTTTAATGGAATAAAGTTGTTTCTGGACATCTTAGCAGTGGTTTGGTGCTTAAATTTCAACCCTTCTTACATTACACTAAAAGCCAAGGAGACTGTGAAGATCCTCTGGGATGTAGAAGTCCCCTGCCCAGGAACCATTTACACCATTTTACCTTAAGATAAAAGTAATAGCAAAATAAACCTATGGGTCCAACACTATTTCTTTCCACTTTCCTTAACCTCAGTTATATAACCTACTAGATCACATATGTCAAAGACAAGGTCCGTGAGCCGAATTTGGCCAGCCAGGCCCTGTCATGTGGCCCTTGCACCCAGTTTTGCAGTCAAAATGTGGCAGAACCCCATTGGGGTTGTACACTGTGCATAGTGCACCCCTAAACCCTGCACTCTGTACAGAGCACGCCCCTAAACTAAATCAACTATTAAGTCAACATGTGAGTAAGAAAAGCTATCTGAGAAGAGTTGGGGGTATATACATTGCATAAAGTAATAGGGAACAAGTTTTGGTGATCCTGTAGAATTATAGAGCCACCCTCTGGGTCTATAATAGCACGAGTGAAGGAAAAGGGGGAACTTTCGTGGGAGATTATAGCAATTTGAAGCAGAATATGTTAAAGAATGCTGTTTGGCTGCAAAAACAAAGGCACCAGTGTATGTAGGCAGGGATGAGTGATAAAGTCCCACCTTGGGGCATGTCATGGGGATAAGTCACCCTGTTGTATATATACTACCTTCTTGGGGTGCAGTCTAGAGGCGTTTGGGAAAGACAGGTCTGAAGGGAAGCTAGGAACAAGCCCCTCTGGGGTAGGCCATAGGACACTGTTAGAAGGGACCTAAATTGAGAGAGACTTGAATTTATATGGGAAGGCTGTGTGAATCCCCCAGTTGTTCTAAGTTTTGGGAAAGTGACAGAGAAGAATGAAGGGGCCTCGGCAATGTGCTGCGTTGCATTGTGACTTGAGTCAATTTAAACATCTGAAAAGTTAATGGTGTGGACCATCGTTTATTACAAGAAATCCCCAGGTACAGTGTATGGTGTGTGGTCCTCAGGCCTGGAGATTAGAAGCAGCCAAGATGGTGGCAAGATCCCCTAATTCAGGTAGGTGCATGCCCTTTCCTAAGTCCTGTGTGTGGGAAGGAGAAGGCAGTGCCCACCTTAGCGGGAGCTGGTGGTGAGCTGAGGCTGCCAACATGGGTCCTAAATGTGTTTCCTGAAGAAAAACAACATCTGCCCTCTATCAGAGGCGGCCCTCTAATTAGGCAAATTAGGCGGTCGCCTAAGGCCTCGCACTCACAGGGGCCTTGCAGCCGCCTAATTTGACAGTGACACCAGCACCGAGATAGAGAGTACTGACACGAGCTCTTAATATATGCAATTTATAAAGTTAATTTTTTATTGCTTGAATTATTTTTTCCATTATGGGCGTAAGTGGGGCCTCATGTCTAGGTTTTGCCTAAGTCGCCTCTGCCCTCTATCTACTAAGTTCTTGTAAAATCTGCTCTCTTTTGGTATTATAAGTCAGCCCCTTAACATTTATGGATACAAACCTAGCGATTGGGAATGTGTGTAAAATAAGCTTCTCGTAGAAGTCTGGTCTAAACCTTAAACCTGCTCCCACCCTCACTCTAAGCCCTATACCAACCAGCTTGGAAAGAAAAGATATCTATACTTACCTAATCTAAGGGTCAGTCCGGTCATGTGATCAGCCCCTAGTGTTGGCTTCAGAGTAGAGGAGGGACGGTGGACAAGGGATAGCCCATAGTTAGTCTATGGGTGATGTCATTGCCCAGGCACTGCAGCCATTCTTGCTGCTCTGCTCTCCTCTGCTGGGAGCGCCCTCAGAATAGTTTAGTATACACATCTCTCCTTTACAGGCTTAATGGCTGGGGGAGCAGGCTTAAACTGAGGTTTAGATTACTTTAAATTATCGTTTTCCGACATGTAGGACCAGACACAGCATTTTCACAGAGGGGAAAAGGGTTCCTTTAGCTAGAGGGCCATCATGGGCATTAGAAGGCTTGGAGCACAGGAAAGAGGAACCGAAGAAGAAAAAAAATTAACATTGGACTCCACCAAATGAACACATAGGGGACTGATGGGGAACTGATGGGGAAAGCCAACACTGACAACCACCAATGTTCAGAACAGATCTCTTAAACACCCTAAGGGACAAAGGGCCCTAAATGATCCATAATCCAATAAAATGTGAATTGAAGAAGAGTCCAGTGTAGGTGTCAGGATAGGAGCTGGGGCACATACCCAAACAACCTGCCTTGAGGTGACCTATTGTTTCCATGAGCCATCACAAAACACAATATAACAAATAACCATTACAGGCAGTCCAAGTACTAAAGTATAAAACTACTGAGGAACCTCAAATGGAGGAACATAACTTATTAAAGGTCCGACAAACACACCCTGTAATGCCAAAAGAGAGGGTTGTGAGTTGGGGTTGGAGGCTCGTATAAACAGGACAATGATAAGAGTAGTACTATGGCCACCGGAGTCATAAAACAATGTCATCACAACCAGAAAATGGCACTAGAGGGGTATAATAGGGGGATCTATTGATTTAGCAAAGTTCCATACAAATGTCAAAAAGAAAAGGGAGCCATATTATATCATCAGAGCCAAGAATCCAGAAGAAACGATGGTAGATAAATCAAGTGATATGATGTCCAGCTCAGCTATGAAGAGGACCTAAGGGTTATGCTGCGGAGGTTGGTGAAGATGAGGGCATTGTCATGGGTAATAAATACCTGGGAGGGTCAAACTGACATAATACCCACCATGATGAAGTGAGAGTCCACAGGGTAGGCCTTTGTAAATGTCACTTTTGCTCTAATACTCTACATGGTAGAGGTGGGCCGCTTCACAGGCAAGTTTAGAGGACCCTCCAAGCAATGTTTTTTAATGTTAATCCAAAAAAGAAAAAAAAAATGGCATTGACACATGTCCCATGGGGCAGTGCCCAGTCCTACCCATGCACTTTTTTTTTTTTATCAGCCTTAAAAATGGGAGGGGAAAAAAGGATTTGACTGATTCAGCTCCCTTTACCTTCAATGGGGATCGGATTTGGTACCAAAACTTTTGAAATGTTTGGGTGAACCTCTGTGAACAGCACCCAGGTGTGTTCAGCTCATCCCTACTAGTAAATACAAAGACATTGTAGATAATTGTGTTCTCCCAACATTTTGATAATAGTCTAGTCCAGCGTGACTGTGTCCCTGTGTACAAAGCCAGCTCCATAAAGACTTGGTTTGGCCAGTTTGGTGTGGAGGAACTCGAGTGTTCTGCACAGAGCTGTGACCTCAACCCTACTGAACACCTTGGGAGGAATTGGAGCGCCAATTGTAAGCTAGCTCCATAAAGAAATGGTTAGACCTTGGTGTGCAGGACCATGAGTGTTCTGCACAGAGCCCTGACCTCAACTGAACATCTTTGAGATGGAATGGCAATGGTGGGCCAGGTCTTCTCATCCAACATCAGTACCTGACCTCACAAATAGGCACAAAGCCCCACAGACACACTCCAAAATCTTGTGAAAAGCCTTCCCAGAGAAGTGGAGAATGATATAGCCACAAAGAGAGGTCAACTACATGTTAATGGCCATGGTTTTGGAATGGGATGTTCAACAAGCTCATCCCTCAAGTCCTGACCTCAACCCTACTGAACATATTTAGGATGAATTGGAGCACCAATTGTAAGCTAGTTCCATAAAGACATGGTTTGACCAGCTTGGTGTGCATGACCATGAGTGTTCTGCACAGAGTAATGACCTCAACCCTACTGAACACCTTTGGGATGAATTGGAAGGCCAATGGTGAGCCAGGTCTTCTCATCCAACATCAGTACCTGACCTCACAGGTGGGCAGCAAGTCCCACAGACGCCCTCCAAAATCATGTGAAAAGCCATGGCAAAAAAGTGGAGGATGGTATAGCCACAAAGAGAGGTCAAGCACATGTTAATGGCCATGGTTTTGGAATGGCACAGTCAACAAGCTCATAACTCAAGTCCTGACCTCAGCACTACGGAACACCTTTGAGATGAATTGGAGCGCCAATTGAAAGCTAGCTCCATAAAGACATGGTTTGACCAGCTTGATGTGCAGGACCAGAAGTGTTCTGCATAGAGTCCTGACCTTATCCCAACTGATCACTTTGGGAGGAATTGGAAGGCCAATGGTAAACCAGGTCTTCTCATCCAACATTAGTACCTGACAAATGGGCACAAAGTCCCACAGACACATTCCAAAATAATATGAAAGACCTTCCCATAAAAGTGAGGGATGGTATAGCCACAAAGAGAGGTCAACTGCTTGTTATTGGCCATGGTTTTGGAATGGGATGTTCAACAAGCTCATGCATCAACCCTACTGAACACCTTTGGGTTTGACTGGAAGTACAATTATGAGCCACATCTCATCCAGCATCAGGACCTGACCTCACAAATGGGCACAAATTCCCACAGTCAACTTCTAAAATCTTGTAGAAAATCTTCCCACAAGAGTGGAAGATGTTATAGATACGAAAGGGGCAACTCCATATTGTAAGCCATGGAAGGAAGGTGATGGGACCTACATAATAATGGCCATGGTTTTGGAATGGGATGTCCAACAAGCTCATGCCTCAACCCTACTGAACACCTCTGGGTTGGACTGGAAGGACAATTATGAGCCACGCCTTCTCATCCAGCATCAGGAACTGACCTCAAAAATGGGCAAAAATTCTCACAGGCAACTTCTAAAATCTGGTAGAAAATCTTCCCACAAGAGTGGAAGATGTTATATACAAAGGGGGTGACTCCATATTGTTGGCCATGGAATGGAGGTGGTGGACCCTCCATAATAATGGCCATGGATTTGGAATGGGATGTCCAACAAG
>BLSH010295023.1:73305-90705 GCA_018402905.1 Glandirana rugosa
TATTACCACCTCCCTATTACCACCTCTCTATTACCACCTCCCTATTACCGCCTCCCTATTACCACCTCTCTATTACCACCTCCCTATTACCACCTCCCTATTACCACCTCCCTATTTATCTCTCCACCATTATCCCTCCACCATTATCCCTCCACCGTTATCCCTCCACCATAATTCCTCCATCATTATCCATCCATCATTATCCCTCCACCGTTATCCCTCCACCGTTATCCCTCCACCATTATCCCTCCACCATTATCCCTCCACCTTTATCCCTTCACAGTATTTCCCTCCACTGATATCCTTCCACCATTGTTATTCCTCCACCATTAACCCTCCTCCATTATCCCTCCACCATTATCCATCCATCATTATCCCTCTACCATTATCCCCCCACCATTATCCTTCCATTGTTATCCCTCCACCATTATCCCTCCATCATTATCCCTCCGTTGCTATTCCTCCACCATTATCCCTCCACTATTATCCCTCCACCATTATCCCTCCACCATCATCCCTCCACCAATTATCCCACCACCATTATCTCTCCACCATTATCCCTCCACCATTATCTTACAACCATTATCCCTCCATTGTTATTCCTCCACCGTTATCTCTCCACCATTATCCCTCCACCATTATCCCTCCACCATTATCCCTCCATCATTACCCCTCCAACATTACCCCTCCAACATTATCCCTTCACAGTATTTCCTCCACCGTTATCCATCCATCCCTTTCCCTCCATTGTTATCCACCCATTATTATCCCTTCACAGTAATTCCTCCATCACTATCCCTCCAAGGTCATCCCTCCTCCATTATATCTCCACCATTATCCCTCCATCATTATCCCTCCATCATTACCCTCCACCATTATCCTTCCACCATTATCCCTCCAACATTATCCCACCAGCATTATCCCTTCTCCATTATATCCCCACCATTATCCCTCCATCACTATCCCTCCAAAATTTTCCCTCCTCCATTATATCTCCACAATTATCACTCCACCATTATCCCTCCGTCATTGTCCCTCCAACATTATCACTCCTCCGTTATATCTCCACCATTATCCCTCCACCTTTATACCTCCATCAATATCTCTCCACCATTATCCTTCCGCCATTATCCCTCCATCATTATCCCTGCACCAGTATCCCTCCATTATTATCCCTCCACCATTCTCCCTCTACCCTTATCGCTCCATCACTGTCCCTCCATTGTTATTCCTCCACCGTTATCCCTCCACCACTATCCTTCCATCATTATTACTCCAACATTATGCCACCTGCATTATATCTCCATCCATTATCCCTCCACCGTTATCCCTCCATCATTACTCCTCCTCCTTTATCCCTTGATCGTTATCCCTCCACCACTATCCCTACACTGTTATCCCTCCACCACTATCCCTCCACCATTATCTTTCCACCATTATCCCTCTACCTTTATCCCTCCACCATTATCCCTCCACCGTTATCCATCCATCATTATCCCTCCACCGTTATCTTTCCACCATTATCCCTCTACCTTTATCTCTCCACCATTATCTTTCCACCATTATCCCTCTACCTTTATCCCTCCACCATTATCCCTCCACCGTTATCCATCCATCATTATCCCTCCACCGTTATCTTTCCACCATTATCCCTCTACCTTTATCTCTCCACTATTATCCCTCCTCCATTATCCCTTAACCGTTGCACTGCACTGTATTGGAGGCCCTTGATTTCTGTGGACAGTACCTGATTTTAGGAGCCCGTCCCAAGATAAAAGGTGTCCTCGAATGTGTCCCTGTTTTATAAAATCAGTCCCTGGCCTGGCTGCCGGATGACTTTAACCCAATTAGCTTGTGGATCCAACTGTCCCTCGTTTTGGAATCAAATCCCTCTGTCCCTCTTTCCTCCTCAGTTGTCCCTCTTTGATCCTCATGTGTTCCTTTTTGGTCTGATGTATAAAAATCTGCTATTTTAATATGAAAAGCCTTTTACTTTCCTAACCCTTCCATCCGGCCTCCATATTATTGGAGAAGTCGTGGTTGGAGAAGCACATGTGGGCGTAACCCATCATTTTGCTGCATATTAAACAATCACAACCCCTGTAACTGGGGCGTGGCAGGGGGTGTGGTGACAGACCTAACCAGGAGAGGGGCTTTTAGGAGAGAACTAGGGGCAAGCCTCTTACCTACTGACTATGGGCCCTGGCTTTGGGGGGAACACTACTCTTTGGGAGGTGCGTGCCTGGGGGGGATCCCTGGAGTGGTCTTGCTTCTGATTCGGGTTCTTGTCTCCCAAGAAAAGGCAGACCCTGGGAGTCTAGGCCCGGGATCCATGTTTAGGACCTAGATGCCACATTACCAGCAATTGCTGCTCCACACTGTGAGACTCAGAGCAGATGTTAATGTGATCGGCCAAAGCCACCAGTCTGGTGTCTCCTGCTACAATGTGTCTATTGTAAGTAGGTCTCTCCCATTGTTAACCACTTCAGCCCCGGAAGGATTTCCAGCTTTAGGACCGGAGCCCTTTTTGCGATTTGGCGCTGCGTCGCTTTAACTGACAATTGCGCGGTCGTGCGACGTTGTACCCAAACTAAATTTGCGTCCTTTTTTTCCCACAAATAGAGCTTTCTTTTGGTGGTATTTGATCACCGCTGCGTCATTTCTGATCGCCGCTATAAACAAAAGAAGAGCGACAATTTTGCAAAAAAACCCAAATTTCTTACTTTTTCCTAAAATACAAATCCAAAAAAAAACCATAAAAAAACATTTTTTTTCACCGTTTTTGGCCGATTTTTATTCGTCCTCATATTTGCGATAAAAAAAATTGCAATCGGCGTTTATTGATTGGTTTGCGCAAAAGTGGTCGCGTTTACGGATGATGAGAATTCATTTTTTGGGTTTTTATTTATTTATTTTTTTTTTATTAGTAATGGCGGCGATCTGTGATTTTTAGCAGTACTGCGATATTGCGGCGGACATGTCGGACCATTTTGACACTTTTTTGGGACCATTGGCATTTATACAGCGATCAGTGCTATAAAAATGCACTGATTACTGTGTAAATGCCATTGGCAGTGAAGGGGTTAACCTGCAGGGGGCGCTCTAAGGGTTAACTGTGTTCCCTGGGCGTGTTCTAACTGTATGGGGGACTGCCTATCTGGGGAAGGGAAGTGGTCACAGCCCTTCCCCCTCACACAGAGCGGAGGTCCGTGTTTAGATACACGGACCTCCGCTCCTTCGCTCCGAGGGGGCCATCGCGGGTAGCCGGCGGCAATCGAAGCCGCCACACCCGCTCCCTGGCCCTCCCCGAATACAGTGAGCGCGCGGGCGCGCCTCCGGCGGCGCTCGCGCGCTCACTAAACTCGTTCCCGCAGCCGCCGTCGTATGACGGCGTTTTGCGGGAATGAACCACTTTGCCGCCGTCAGATGCCGATCGGCGCTCGGCAAGTGGTTAATTAACGCACCTATTGTTCACTAGCAAACTATTGTGGGATGTGATGGGACCTTGGGGCCCGGGAAGCCTGACCTAGAGTGGGATATCTGATTAATCACCACATTGTCTAGGTGGCTAGTTGTTTAATTTCCTTAATGTTTATAGTCTATGTTGGCTGTTCCTTAGTTATGGTGATTATATTCCTGTTTACAGTTTGTATTGTTAGGGTAATATGATCAGGAGGGGAATGTCCTCCTGTGGGGTATAAAGTATGTGTCTGAGTTTCAATAAAAAGTCATTCCTTTGGATTTTACCTCACATCTTGTCTGTGTACGATGTTTGGGGTAAAAAGGGGCTCCTGGTCGGCTTGGAGCGGTTTGGAGGGCAGGAGGCACTCTTTGGCGTAAGGAAGCACCTAGTCGGGGTGCCTAAGCGGTTTCGTCACACGTGTGTCCTTTACATTGAACTGAATTGTGTCCCTTATTGTCCTTTCAGAATTTTGGGAGATATGTTGTGAAGGACAAGGGAAGGTCATGGGTTCCCCTACATGCGGACGTTCTGGATACTTTTTGTGGTTTCTTCAGCAGAAGAGCTCAGTGAAGGGAAGAACAAGATGCCTATTGTGCCTGCTTTGAAACAAACCCATTACGGGTCAAATGAGAGTAAATATTCGCCTATTCATATAGATAGATATTTTTCAAGTTCTATTGTTATTCTATTTGTAATTCTAAGGTTTCAATCCCATTAGGTGACAAAACCCTCCAGTATATTCATCCCCATAGAGATCTGTGGAGTTTGGTGTTGAAGATGATCAGCAGAGGAATGCCGGACATCAAAGTCAATGCCACATTCTATCCCACCTCATTCATCCTGGTTGGCATTCCTGGAATAGAAGGAGCTTATAACTGGATAGGTGCTGGCGTTTGCTTATGCTATGTCCTGGCATTGCTTGGAAACACAATGCTCCTGACTATCATCTCAGCTTCTTCTGGTCTCCACAAGCCTATGTTTATTTTCCTTTCTTTGTTGGCCTCCAATGATGCCCTTCTATCCACAAGCATTGCCCCACAAATGCTGTCAGTCTTCTGGTTCCAGAAGAGATACATCAGTTTTGAGTCGTGTCTCCTCCAGATGTTCTTCCTCCATTCTTTCACCAGCCTGGAGTCAGGACTTTTGCTTGGCATGTCATTTGACCGTTATATCGCCGTCTGCCAACCGCTTAGATATGGGTCTATAATGACCAACACTATCATCATCCGACTGGTCATCGTGTTACTGCTCAGAGCGGTTGCTTTGGTTGGTCCCTGCATAGTTTTGATCAAGAGATTTCCAGCTTTTAAGACCAACATTGTGCCCCATTCATACTGTGAGCACATGGCGATTGTGAAACTCGCTGCTGCCGACATCAGAATAAACAGTGCTTTGGGGTTGGCTGTGGCCTTCACAATCTTGGGAGTAGATCTGTTGTTTATCCTGGTATCCTACTGCGCCATCTTCCATGCCGTCTTCAGCCTTCCATCCAAAGAGGCCCGACTGAAGACCTTTAACACCTGCATACCTCATATGTGCGTCTTCCTAAGTTTTCATGGTCTGGCCCTCTTCACTTTCCTGTCCCACCGATATGGAGGTAAAAGGATTCCACCTTATGTTCATATAATTCTAGCCGATACCTACCTTCTAGTCCCACCCATGGTAAATCCAATCATTTATGGAGTGAAGACCAAACTGATTCGGGAGCAAGTCTGGAAAGCTTTGTCTACATATAAAAACCCTCATTGAAGTGACTGAATCTGTAAGACGTTGTGCGTTTGTCCTGCTGGTTCCCAGTTCACCCAACAAATTCTAATTGGGCCTTTTAAAGCTAAGACATTTATTCAAATTCACTCCTCAGCTGCACCTTCTTCAGTACCAATCCCATGGCTGTGTCCACCACTGCCATGCTTCCTTGGCCATCCAACCACCTGTCCTTCACATTTTATACAATGGATGATTGTTACCTTTCTCGGGTTAACACATGACAAAGGTGAGGATCCTGCCCACCCATCTCCATTAGACCACTTCCCGGGGATTGCTTCTACCCACCACCAACATCTGTATGCAGTTGCTGGTCATATTCCCTGCAGCACGCTAAAGGTCTC
Organism: Glandirana rugosa; assembly: GCA_018402905.1. Taxonomy (NCBI): domain Eukaryota; kingdom Metazoa; phylum Chordata; class Amphibia; order Anura; family Ranidae; genus Glandirana; species Glandirana rugosa. The sequence continues at coordinate 78,877 of BLSH010295023.1, forward strand.
CTTTGCCCAATGAAGGTGGAGAACCTTAGCGGGCCACATGCTGGACACCGCTGTATTAAGGCCTCCAATTCCCTCATCACAGGCGTAGTAATGCTCAAAGCAACTATTTCATATATAAACTGCAATATACTAAAGATGAAGCCTATGTCTTAGCGGTGGGCAATAGGCATGTGCAATTTGTTTCATCTCAAATTCTTTTTTCAACAAATTTTTCCAAATTTCCAAACTTTCCCGAACTTCAGTTATTTCCAATTCAAATATTCAATAGTCCAAAAATCTGAAAATTTGGAAATTCGGAAATTCTTTAATCGCAAAAGCCGAAAATCCAAAATTCGGAAATCCGAAAATTCGAAAACCTGATAATTTGAAAATCTGAAATAATAACTAATAATGGAAATTCGAAAATAAGAAAGAAAATCTGAAATAATAACTAACTAATAAATAACTATTAAATTATAGATAGAGTCGGAAATTTGAAAATAAGAAATAAAATTTGAAATAATTATAACTAATAAATAACGATTAAATTATAGGAATTGTAATTTCCTTTAAAATTTGTCTGTCGGCGATAAATTTCATATTTACGTTCGCTAACAGCCAAATTTGAAAGGAAATTCCAATACCTATAATGTAATAGTTATTTATTAGTTAGTTATTATTTCAAATTTTCTTTCTTATTTTCGAATTTCCGACTCTTCAAATTCTCAGATTTTTTACTCCCCGAAATTCCAAATATCGAATTTCGCCATTTTCGAATGACCAAATTCATGAATTTCCACATTTGCAATATCGAATTTTTGAATTTCCAAATTTCCGAATTCAAAAAGTTACGAATTCCCAAATTTCCAAATGCCCAAAAAAATAAAAAAAATAAAGGAATGAAAACGAATGAATTTTTCGGCCGTGCACATGTCTAGGGATGGTTTTGACGAAGCACGCTAGACGTGTGAAACACGTTAACCATTTTTTGTCTGTACCCATGCTCTGTACATGTTTTATGGACATATAATCTTCTGAAATTAAATTTTTGATTGCATCCATATGGGAGTGCCGCCATCCTCATTTTTGAAGTATCACATAGTGGGCAAGGCTTGCCAGATCCAAGTAATAAGATCTCACCTATGGCTAGGCGATCACCAAGGGTCACCTATATATAAATATATTCGGTGATGAGGCTATTGATAAATATTCACAGACTGTGTGTCAGGAGTGCGTAACGCTCCTGCTCCTCATTCCAGCATCCTGGTCTCAGCTGTGGCATTCTCCTTGTCTGTCTGTCCACCTGCAAGGTGATTGATGCGACCAGTCTCAGGGTGGAGACCAAACCTGATTTAAGCCAGCCATGCCTGTAGTCTCATGCTGCTGTTGCATTCAGGGCCGCTGTTAGAAATCATGTGGCCCCCGTACAACCTACCTGACAGGACCCCCCCCCCTTGCCCACCCGCCGCCGCAAATCATAAGTGGTCGAGACATTCCCTGCTCCACAGCCACATATATATATGATCCATGTATATGTGTGGCTGTGGGGTGGGTAATGCCTCAACTTATGATTAGGTGTGTACAGTGAGATGCTGTTAGGTCTTGTTAACTTTTGTGTTTCGGTGGGGGGGGGGGGGCAGTAAAAATTTGCAGCTGGGCCACAGTTTTACCATCTTCCAACCACTCCCCCTTAGGCTGCATAGGCATTGCTGCCATGCATCGGGATCCCTGTGCTGCCAGTGATCTTGGCCACTTCTCTACAATCATCTCCCGCCGCCCGGCTACAGCCCTCCTCAGTTTGACGGAGGAAAGGAGATTCACTCTGCCAGAGATTGGCTGTTATCAGCCACGGCCAGCAGGAACTTTGAAAAAGTGCAGCGCCGGCTTTAGACCCCCTGCGCCCCAAAATAGTCCCTCCCTGCTAATCACCTCCTGGGCCCCTCTGCTGCACTGTTGGGGCCCAGGTAAAATATATTAATGTTACAGCAAGCCTAGGACTCGCATTGTCAAATGCTTCCATCCGGGAAAAGTGCTTTCACCATAGTTGAAGAATAAAGTTGCCCGGGCCCCCCTGCATAGCCGGGCCCGGTACAGGAGGGCTGGTTGTATTGCCCTATCAGTGGCCCTGGTTGCATTTGTTACATGTGTTCCAAGTAGGGTTGCCACCTTTTCTTCAAGCCAAACCCAACACTTTAGTGGCCTGGGGCATGGTAGTAATGTGGTGCGCATAACGTGCCGCAGCAAACAGTGGGTGTGGCCAAATTGCTCTTGCTGACATCATGGCCCCCCCGTGACGTTGTACCTGCCCCCAGGCCACCACCCACAGCTCCTGGACGGCAACAGATTTGTGTGTCCATCTTGGTTACTTGGGGAGCCACAGCCTGGTATGAATAATGTGTCCGGGTTTCAGTCAGCCTGAAACCCGGGCACATTATTCAAAACCTGGACAGGTGGCAATTCTAGTTCCAAGCTCCTTGTTTGTCTGCACTTTTCTGCTAGATTGGACCCCCGTTGACGACCTCAGATCAGGTATCGACTACTCTCTGAACTCTGCCTACCTTTTGACTACGGATTTGACCCTGACTATTCTGAACCTTGCCTGCCTTGTATCTGAAATGTCATTGAACCACTCTGTCTGTCTGCCAACCACAAGTATCTGTTTGCTTTTCCCAGTTCGCGCCTGCCCCGCCGTGGTGGGCAGGCACTATAGCATTGTGTATAAATCCCGGGTGCAACCGAATACCTATAGGCTTGCTTGCCTTATGGGAAAGGGGGCTACTCTAGGTGAAGAACTCCAAAGCCAGCTATGGTGTCTGACCACCTGCGTTAGGGGTAAGCGGGACACTGTGTTGAGGAGATGAAGCAAGGTGTAAGAGTCTACGGGTGAAATATATCCGCTTTTATTTTTACGATTACTCCCATAGCCTTGTTATATAAATTTTATATATTTATTGTAGGGTCCATGTAAAGCTAGGAACTGTCCATTGAGGTCTGAGATGTGATCAGGTAAGGCTGGTTGGGTGCTGACGGTACGTTAGGGCTTGAGGCCTCCGATCTCGCATATCACATACATCGAGCTCAGGATGTTAATAACTATGACTACCACCACACGGGAAAGTATAAGTGTACATCTCTTCTCTAAGACCTGGAGTTTTTATTAAATAGGGGTTTGGATTCAGGTCAACCATGAGATCAAACCCTTGGTATCTACCATGGGTTGTTGCAGTTCTCTGAACAGGTGAATTAAAAGGCCAGATTTGAGCAGTTTGCCCGCCTGCCGAACCTCCAGCTGCTGGAACTGGAAGTCATTCATTTAGTGGTGGTATCACTACCACCATTAAATGACAGCTTGCCACCTGGTGGTTGATAGGAGGCCAACGGTCAGACTGCACAGTGTTGTTGGTTGCTAAGACACAGGCAGCCAGCTGTATCCCAGCAACCAGGGCCTCCATCAGGGGGGTACTGCTGTAAGGGGCCCGAGCGTCTCAAGGAGCCCGGGCCTGCTCCCCGCCTCCCCTGCCTCTCCCTAGAGACTATAAGCCAGGGCTGGTCCTCATCTCCTGCCCCGACGCCACCTAATTTCTCCCTCTCCTGTAAGCTTATGGTCACTTCAGTGACCATAAGCTTATATCAGACTCTGCTGAACAATTCTATAAATCTGATCAGCAGATTACAATCCACTGATCAGAGTTATTAACCCAAAGTGACTGCCCCCCTCCCCCTCCATGCAGCGGCTCCCTGTCCCCTGCCTCTCCACCTCCCCCCGCTCTCTTCCACCTAAAATTGCCCCCCTCTCCTTTCCTATCCTCTTCACCCCCCCTCCCCCCCAGCACTGATCCCCCCCCCCCCGACGCGATTGGACCCCACCCCCTAAACCTGATTCCCTGAAGCTACCATCATTAGCCAGCATTCCTCCTCTGCCACTCTCGCCAGCTTCAGGTGCTGCATGGGGCTTGGGGGGATCCAGATGTGTCCCCCCCACCACTCAGATAACCCCCCGTATCACCCCCCGCACCCCCCATCCATCGCCACTCCGAGCAGCATCCCTTCTTCCCCTTCCGCAGCCTGCAGCTTCTGCCTGCATTTAGCTGACAGGCTGGGGATCGTGGCAGGGGGAGGGGGGGGCGGTGGGGGCGGAGGGGGTGAAGTTGGGGTTTGGGGGGCTTGGTAAACACTGACTGATCATAGTAAGCCGCGAGTGTAACTATGTATCAGTCGGTCATTTTAGCAAAGAATGAGAAATTCCTCATTCATTGAAGTAAAGTGCTGCAGAGAAAAGGGGGCTATCTTCATTCTCTTTCTCTGTCCCAAATTAAGAGATATGGGGGTCTGTTAAGACCTCTGATATCTCACCAAAGACCCCCACCTCCAAAAAAATAATGTAAAAACATGTAAAAAGTAAAAAAAAAAACAAAAAAAACACAAGCATAGTAAGACCCCCCCAGGTCCACCCGCACTCACCCCTCCAAGATGAGGCCCCAAACCCCCCCCCTCCATGCTCAGCCCTCTATGGCTTCCTCAGCTTCTCCTCCCAGCCAACCCGACCCGTCCAGATTGGCCAGAAGGAGAAGCCGGAAGACTATAGCGAATATTAATTTGCTATTGTCACAAGTGGGTGGGTTCGAGGAGCAGTGCTCTGTGCCCCCAGCCCAACCTTTTTCAAGCCAATTAGAGCCTTAGGTTCTAATCATGTGGCTTGAAGAAAAAAACTCAATAAACCTGGGCGGGGATGGGAATAGAAGTTGTAAGAGTGTTAAAATAAAAGTAGGTGCACCGAAGGACTCAGTGGGATGACCAGTGGGCGTATTCGGTGGAACAGCCAGTGGGCGGGCCCTGGGGAATGTTGGTGGTTAGGCCCCGGGGGCCCCAGGCCAGAAGCTGTGTAAGGGGCCCCAAACAGCCAATGACGTTGTATGTAGCAGTCGCTCTCAAACTGGCTTTGAAAAGGGACAAAGAGCTAAGATTCAGCTCCCATGAACTTCAAGGGTGTTCGGAAGTTATGTGACCTGACAGGAACATACAATTGGGGGACACTTGAATGTCAGGCATACTAGGAGAGAGCTGACAGGGACTAGGAGACTTCACAGGAACAAATACTCTTGGGGGAGACCTGACAGGAAAGGACACCTGGGGGATACTAGAAAGTTGGGCACTCTGGGAGTTACTTGAAGGTCAAGCACTTTGGAGAAGACCTGACAGGAACATACAATTGAGGGGACACTTGAATGTCAGGCATACTAGCAGAGAGCTGACAGGGACAGACACCTGGTGGGCACTAGAAGTTAAGATACTCTTGGGGGAGACCTGGCAGGAACTGACACCTGGGGACACTTGGAGGTCAATCACTTTAAATGAGATCTGACAGGAACATAGTAGGAGAGAGCTGAGAGGGACAGACATCTGGGGATGGGCACAAAGGGGGAGACTTCACAGGAACAAACACCTCGGAGGGCACTAGAAGTTAAGATACTCTTGGGGGAAACCTGACAGGAACAGACACCTGGGGGACACTAGAACTTCAGGCACTCTAGGAGATACTTGAAGGTCAGGCACTTGGGGGGAGACCTGACAGACACCTGGGGACACATGGAGGTCAGGCATATTGAATAGCCTCAGAGAGTTTAGTTTAGTTCCCTGGGCTTGGCAATATTTGATACATTTTTGTCCTGGAGGGCACTAGAAGTTAAGATACTCTTGGGGAAGACTGGACAGGAAGCGACACCTGGGAGATACTAGAAGGTTAGGCATTCTGGAGGAATAAAATAAGAGAATATCTGCGCTACCAATACTAGAAAAACATATGATAATAAATGATGCACAGCTGCCTACTATAAGGGATGTAGATAGTGGTCCCTATCACAAACAGAAAATATATAAAATAGTGGCGCTTAAGCGCCACTATTTTATATATTTTCTATTCTGGAGGAATACTAGAACTTCAGGCACCCTAGGAGATACTTGGAGGTCAGGCACATTGGGGGAGACCTGACAGGAACATACAATTGGGGGACACTTGAATGTCAGGCATACTAGGAGAGTGCTGAGAGGGACAGACACCTGGGGATGGGCACAAAGGGGGAGACTTCACAGCAACAAACATCTCGGAGGGCACTTCAAGTTAAGATATTCTTGGGGGAGACCTGGCAGGAACAGACACCTGGGGAATACTAGAACTTCAGGCACTCTAGGAGATACTTGGAGGTCAGGCACATTGGGGGAGACCTGGCAGGAACAGACGCCTGGGGACACTTGGAGGTCAATCACTTTAAATGAGACCTGACAGGAACATACTAGGAGAGTGCTGAGAGGGACAGACACCTGCTAATGGGCACAAAGGGGGAGACTTCACAGGAACAAACACCTGGTGGGCACTAGAAGTTAAGATACTCTTGGGGGAGATCTGACAGGAACTGACACCTGGGGAATACTAGATCTTCAGGCACCCTAGGAGCAGGGGAGGGCTGGCAGCCTTAGGCCTGGGGGGAAAGTCCATTCAAGTGGCCCATTGAACCCCCCGAATCAGCCCACCATTCATGCCCACCTGGCTTTAGAAGGGATATTGATGTTATGAAGCAAGACAAATATGATACAATGTGGTAACATCATTTAATGTTAATAGCAACAAAGGAGGTTTAACAAAAATAATGCAGCAATGCAGCTCATCAGTGCCCACCAATGTAGTCTAATCAGTGCCCATCAGTTTAGCTGCATCAGTGCCCATCAATGCAGCCTCACCAGTGCCTATCAAATGCAACCTGATCAGTGCCCATCAATGCAGGCTCGCCAGTGCCCATCAGCACAGCTGGCCCTGGGTGCCCCCCCCCCCCCTTTGCCTGCAGTTAGTCGGTGTCTGTGCCCCTGGCCCCTGCTTCCTTCCTCCACAAGAAGAAAAAAGTGTGAGCGGGCAGTGGCCGTTGGCCATATTGAATGTAAGGTAGGGTGGCCTGGGGGGCAATTGCCACCCTGCCCCCTGGCCCAGCCCTCCCCTGCCTAGGAGATACTTGAAGGTCAGGCACATTGGGGAAGACCTGACAGGGACCTGAGGGGCACTTGGAGGTCAGGCATATTGAATAGCCCCAGAGAGAGAAGGCATTGTTTAGTTTCCTGGGCTTGGTAATTTCTGATACATTTTTGTCTAGATTTCTAATGTATGATTGCTTGAATATATTGTCTGAGGAACGTCTCCCATGGGTTTTATTGCTGTGAATCTGTGTCTATAATTTATATACCACTTAGGGTTCATCCTCTCATATTTGTGTCATTTTTCCTACCAGTGGTCACATTGTCTGTGTTTTATTTTTTACACAACATTGTGATTTTCACCTGCAGTTTGTGATCGGTGTGATTGCTGACCTTCCCCCAACCAACATTGAGAAGTGGATGTTGAATAATAAATAATTGTGATATTATTTATTTGTGTCCAAATTATTATTTTTATAATCACCTCCCCAATTTTCTTACACCCCCATCCCATCCCAACTTATTTGACATTCATGTAGATATCTACTGTGCTGAGCCAATTATCACTTCACCCGTTCACATCTGAGTTTACCTGCAAAACAGGACCTGCCGGTGGGACTTGAAGTCAGGCTTGGGGGAAACGACGACATAATGACTTCATACATCAGGTCAGGTAATGACCAAAGCTCGGGAGAGGAGTGCAGCCTTGGAGAGAAGATCCCTCGTCAGACTCATCACTAATAAACGTATAAATATCACACATCTGTCCTCCAGTGCTCCCAATTATCACTCCACGTCTCTGACGTCCTAATATAGCCTGGGATCAGAAAAGATGCTGAACATTCTCTGACTGCTCATCACTGGTGGTATTTCTACTTATAATTCTTACATTGTTTTCATTTAGCTCTGACCAATGAGCCAGTCATATCAGTCTCTGTACCAGAGGAGCTTACACTCTAATGTCCCCTCCCCCCCACAGTCATATCAGTCTCTGTACCAGAGGAGCTTACACTCTAATGTCCCCTCCCCCCACAGTCATATCAGTCTCTGTACCAAAGGAGCTTACACTCTAATGTCCCCTCCCCCCACAGTCATATCAGTCCTGTACCAGAGGAGCTTACACTCTAATGTCCCCTCCCCCCACAGTCATATCAGTCTCTGTACCAGAGGAGCTTACACTCTAATGTCCCCTCCTCCCACAGTCATATCAGTCTCTGTACCAGAGGAGCTTACACTCTAATGTCCCCTCCCGCCACAGTCATATCAGTCTCTGCACCAAAGGAGCTTACACTCTAATGCCCCATCCCCCACAGTCACATCAGTCTCTGCACCAAAGGAACTTACACTCTAATGCCCCCTTTTTTTGGTAAAATAAAAATCGCAATCGGCGTTTATTGATTGGTTTGCGCAAAAAGTTGCCGCGTTTACAAACCATGAGAATTAATTTCTGGAGATTTTATTTATTTTTAATTTTTTAAAATGGCGGCTATCTGCAATTTTTATCGGGACTTCGGCGGACATGTCGGACCATTTTGACCCTTTTTAGGGCCACTGACATTCATACAGCGATCAGAGCTATGAAAATGCACTGATTACTGTGTAAATGCCATTGGCAGGGAAGGGGTTAACCTGGAGGGGGCACTCTAAGGGGTTAACTGTGTTCCCTCAGTGTGTTCTAACTGTATGGGGGCTGGGCTGGGTGAGCAGAGAGATCGCGGCTCCCATATACAGGAAGCCTGTGATCACAGCCCTTCCCCCTCTGTCAGAACGGTGATCCATGTTCACATACACCGACCCCCGTTCTCTCACTGCGGGGGCAGCCATCGCGGGTAGCCAATAGACATCGGGGTCCACCCTACCCGCTCCCTGGCTCACCTGACGGCGTTTCGCGACAACGAGCCAAGTTGCTGCCGTCAACCCACGGCGGGCGGTCGGCAACTGGTTATGTCACACGATATTTGCTCAGCGGTTTAAATACACTTTAAGGAATTTTAGTGCACGCAAACTTAACATAGGGCACCTAAAAATCTCACTAGGCGATTTTTTTAAAAAAGCTTTTGCAGGTCACCAATTTAGAGTTACAGAGGAGGTCTGGTGCTAAAATTATTACCCTCACCCTGACGTTTCCGGTGATACCTCACATGTGGGGTGCGATTATCACTTACATATGAGATCGCATTTACGGGTGAGTATGGGGGGGGCAGGGGGTGCATTCATTTTTTTTACATTTATTTTATTTTATTTTAAAACTTAAATTAAAGGAACAATTTAAGTTTTAAAATAAAATGAAATAAATGTAAAAAAAAATGAATAAAAATGAATAAATATAAACAAATAAAAAAATATACATATATATGTTTTTTTTTATTTGTTTTTATTTTAAACTTTATTGCTATCACAAGGGATGGACAACATCCATTGTAATATTAACCACTCGCCACCCGGAGCAGTTCTGACTCTTCTCTCCTACATGTAAAAATCATCATTTTTTTTTTTTGCTACAAAATTACTCAGAACCCCCCAAACATTCTATTTATTTATATATTTTTTTAAGCAGAGACCCTAGGGAATAAAATGGAGATCACTGCAACTTTTTATCGCACGGTATTTGTGCAGTCATTTTTCAGACGCATATTTTTTGGGAAAACATGCATTAAAAAATATCAAAACAGTGAATTAGCCCAGATTTTTTTGTATAATGCGACAGACGATGTTACGCCAAGTAAATAGATACCTAACACGTCACGCTTTGAAATTGCGCACGCTCCTGGAATGGTGGCAAACTTTGGCACTTAAAAACGTCCATAGGCGTTAATTTTTTTTTTTTACAGGTTAGCAGTTTAGAGTTACAGATGGGATCTAGTGATAGAATTATTGCTCTCGCTCTTGCGTTCGCGGCGATACCTCACATGTGTGGTTTGAGCGTCGTTTACATATGCGGGCGCAACCTACGCATGCGCATGCTTCTGCACGCGGGGACGGGGGCGCGTTACATTTTTTTTTTTTTATTGTTTATTTTACTTTTATTTTTCTATTTTTTTTTATCACTTCTATTCCTATTACAAGGAATGTAAACATCCCCTGTAATAGGAATATTGCATGATAGGTCCTCTTTACAACGAGACCTGGCGGTCAATAAGTCCCCCCCTCCCCCCCACATCTCTCCTCCAGGCTGGGAAGCCTGAAAAAAATAAATATAAAACGATCCAGGCTTCCCAACCGAGGCGGCGCCATTTTTTCAAATGCAGAGGCCGGGCGTGACGTCATCGCGCCCCCGGCCTGCGAAAGATCATAGAGACATCCAGGGGGCCATCTATGGTCAGCTTCCAGCATGGATAGGTTCCTTCCCCCTCTTGCCGATTGTACGGGCGAGCTGGGAGGAGCACCGGAGGGGGGGTCCTCTCCCTGTTGCCTGGAAGGACGATCAAGCGGCTGAATGTCATAACATTGCGCCCCCGGCCTCCGAAAGATCATAGAGACATCCAGGGGGCCATCTATGGTCAGCTTCCAGCATGAATAGGTTCCTTCCCCCTCTTGCCGATTGTACGGGCGAGCTGGGAGGAGCACCGGAGGGGGGGTCCTCTCCCTGTTGCCTGTAAGGACAATTAAGCGGCTGAACGTCATAACGTTGCGCCCCCGGCCTCCGAAAGATCATAGAGACATCCAAGGGGCCATCTATGGTCAGCTTCCAGCATGGATAGGTTCCTTCCCCCTCTTGCCGATTGTACCGGCGAGCTGGGAGGAGCACCGGAGGGTGTGTCCCCTCCCTGTTGCCTGGAAGGACGATCAAGCGGCTGAATGTCATAATGTTGCGCCCCCGGCCTCCGAAAGATCATAGAGACATCCAGGGGGCCATCTATGGTCAGCTTCCAGCATGGATAGGTTCCTTCCCCCTCTTGCCGATTGTACGGGCGAGCTGGGAGGAGCACCGGAGGGGGGGTCCTCTCCCTGTTGCCTGTTAGGACAATTAAGCGGCTGAACGTCATAACGTTGCGCCCCCGGCCTCCGAAAGATCATAGAGACTTCCAGGAGGCCATCTATGGTCAGCTTCCAGCATGGATGGGTTCCTTCTCCCTCTTGACGATCGTACGGGCGAGCTGGGAGGAGCACCGGAGGGGGAGTCCCCTCCCTCTTGCCTGGAAGGACGATCAATCGGCTGAACGTCATAACGTTGCGCCCCCGGCCTCCGAAAGATCATAGAGACATCCAGGGGGCCATCTATGGTCAGCTTCCGGCATGGATAGGTTTCTTCTCCCTCTTGCCGATTGTACGGGCGAGCTGGGAGGAGCACCGGAGGGGGAGTCCCCTCCCTGTTGCCTGGAAGGACGATCAAGCGGCTGAACGTCATAACGTTGCGCCCCCGGCCACCGAAAGATCATAGAGACATCCAGGGGGCCATCTATGGTCAGCTTCCGGCATGGATAGGTTCCTTCTCCCTCTTGCCGATCGTACGGGCGAGCTGGGAGGAGCACCGGAGGGGGAGTCCCCTCCCTGTTGCCTGGAAGGATGATCAAGCGACTGAAAGTCATAACGTTGCGCCCCCGGCCACCGAAAGATCATAGAGACATCCAGGGGGCCATCTATGGTCAGCTCCCAGCATGGATAGGTTCCTTCTCCCTCTTGCCGATCGTACGGGCGAGCTGGGAGGAGCACCGGAGGGGGGGGTCCCCTCCCTGTTGCCTGGAAGGACGATCAAGCGGCTGAATGTCATAACGTTGCGCCCCCGGCCTCCGAAAGATCATAGAGACATCCAGGGGGCCATCTATGGTCAGCTTCCGGCATGGATAGGTTCCTTCTCCCTCTTGCCGATCGTACGGGCGAGCTGGGAGGAGCACCGGAGGGGGAGTCCCCTCCCTGTTGCCTGGAAGGACGATCAAGCGGCTGAACGTC
>BLSH010295054.1:18071-38675 GCA_018402905.1 Glandirana rugosa
AAGGTCTCCCGATCTGACCCCCTTAGACTTTTATCTTTGGGGTCATCTGAAGGCAATTGTCTATGCTGTGAAGATACGAGATGTGCAGCACCTGAAACTACGGATACTGGAAGCCTGTGCTAGCATTTCTCCTGCGGTGTTGCTATCAGTGTGTGAAGAGTGGGAGAAGAGGGTTGCATTGACAATCCAACACAATGGGCAGCACATTGAACACATTTTATAAGTGGTCAGAAACTTGTAAATAACTCATGAAAGAATAAAGTTACGTTAAAACCAAGCACACCATTGTTTTTCTTGTGAAATTCCCAATAGGTTTGATGTGTCACATGACCCTCTTCCTATTGAAAAAACAAAAGTTGGATTCAAAATGGCCGACTTCAAAATGGCCACCATGGTCACCACCCATCTTGAAAAGTTTCCCTCCCTCACATATACTAATGTGCCACAATCAGGAAGTTAATATCACCAACCATTCCCATTTTATTAAGGTGTATCCATATAAATGGCCCACCCTGTATAATGTGAAATATGATGTTACACCCCGAGAATCGTGAAAGAATCATGATCTGTATGCTATGCAACAAAATCGTGATTCTCATTTTAGCCGGAATCATGCAACTCTACTGTGTGCTGTGAGGTGAAGGAGGGGAGATGAGGCAGCTGGATATGCTTTAGAAGAGTCTTTCCATGACCTCTGATAAAGCCCTGTGTTGGGCTCAAGTATTTCATGGTGACCAGAAACCCACCAGAGCAATGAATAGACACCATGGAGGACACACATGTAGGTAGGAAGTGGGTGCAAAGAGGCGGCAGAAGATCAGCAACACTGGAATACTTCTTTCACCTTTTTTTGTATTTTATTTAAAGTGTCACTAAGGCTTCATTTAGATGTGCAGTTGGGTGGCAAAAATGTACAGTAGAGACATGTTTTTGCCACCCACCAACGGCCACCCTTAAGCTCCATTATGCAGCAGATGAGGGCGTTTTACGCAGTCACAATGCATTAGGCATAATAAGGAGTTTTCCCTCTATAACAGGTTTTTAGTGTCACTCTTTCTGGCCAGCCTATTACGGTGTTACGTTGGAGTTATTGACTGGCTGCTCTGCTGTGAGTAAGTTAGGGGGTGCAAATCACTTGCCTTACCCCAGGCACTGACAACCCACACTATGCTAAAAATAATGGCTCCTAACTTTTTCAGCTGGCTCCTAGATTCAAAGCAAATTTGTCAAGCCCTGTTATAGTACACGTAAAAAAAAAAATCCTTTACACTTAAATCAATATTTGCAATAAACCCAGGCTTTCTGTCTTACAGGGCAGCATAAAAAAGGTTATTGTAGTTATTTTTAAATCCTTCCAAAGGTGTTTTAGAATCATTAGCTTTATGGCAAAGTATAATGTACAATAAACAATCAGGCTTGATCATTAAATAATGAAAAGAGCAAACACTAAGGGGCTCATTTAGAGCAGAATGTGGATATTGCTACACACTCTTGGTTATACTTTGCAGTGTTACCCACACTGTGGCATCCCTTTTACAGCCTGTTTATAAAATCTGTGTGGTGCCTCGGAGAGTTCTGTGATTAGAGGAGAGCAGGTCAACCTTGGCATGGGCATACCACTGCCATACTGATGTTTTCTATATGGACCCTTTAAATCGAGGTCTCAAATTGGTGGCCCTCCAGCTGTTGCAAAACTACAAGTCCCATCATTCCTCTGCCTGTGGGAGTCATGCTTGTAACTGTCAGCCTTACAATGCCTCATGGGACTTGTAGTTTCACAACAGTTGGAGGGCCACCAGATTTAGACCCCTGCTCTAAATGCATGGTCACTCAGAATGCATCTTGTACTGAATAATCTTCAGTTGCTTTTCAATTAGGCTTTAACCTCACCATTTACTAAAAAATGTGAACTGTGTAATAGCCTGCAAAGGTACCAGATATAGATTTGGGCAGTGACGGCTGGTGAAATTTTAGGATGGGGGGCGCCAAGCCCTGCCCTTCCTCTGTGGCCCCTCCCGCTTCTCATAAACCCCACCCCTTATATATTCCACCCATTGTGTCCGGAGTATACAGCCCAGCATCACTAGATAGGGTATACAGCGTCACCAGTTAGGAGTATATACAGCATCAACAGATAGGGGTACATACAGCATCACCAGAGGAGTATATACAGCATCCCACAGAGGAGTATACACAGCATCACCAGAGGAGTATATTGCATCACCAGAAGAGTATATACAGTATCACCGGAGGAGTATATACAGCATCACCAGAGGAGTATATTGCATCACCAAAGGAGTATATACAGCATCACCAGAGGGGTATATATAGTGTCAGCAGAGGAGTATATACAGGCATCACCAGAGGAGTATATACAGCATCACCAGAGGAGTATATACAGCATCACCAGAGGAGTATATACCATCACTAGAGGAATATATACAGCATCACCAGAGGAGTATATAGCGTCACCAGAGGATTATACAGTATTCAGGCATCACCAAAGCTCTTTGGCTTTGTACAGGGATGTGGTGCTGCCGTTCACACATCAGCTTACCCAATATATTTTTCAGTATCTAACTGCTCACTTATTAATCAATACATCACACCCTTATTATGCTGAAACAAAATCCCTTCTACTAACCCCTTCATGTAGCAACCAAATCTGTGATTTTGTTCTAAGGATATATGAGGTCTATTCCCCTACCTCTGATGCAGGCTTCCACTTGGCTTGATTCAGCCCTGCTCATGGGGAATCAGGTAAAAGGGCAACTTCAGCACTTAGAGATATGATTCTTCAATAAACATTACAATTTACATTTGTCTAGGACTGGACTGGAGTCACTCACTGGACGGACCAGGTGCGGCTGGCTGTGCATTGTGGCTGGCTAGTGGCAACTCTAGCAGTAAGTAGTAGCACTACTAGTTGCTTATGGCTGGGTAATTGCCCTGGGGCTTGCTTAGGCCATGGACGAATGAAGGGGAACCTGCAGGTGCTGCGCCTGCGTGTTTGGTCACTCATCACACGCCCAGCAGCTCATCCGCCACACTCCTGCCCCGCCCACCGCACCATGACATGACCAATCACTGGTCCACCAGTGCTCGCCTTGCTGGCGCATACACTCGCACTCTGACCAATGAGCTCACTAATTGCTGTCAGCAGACAGGAAGGAACAGAAAAAAATATGGGGAAACAGAGTACTGGCACCACTTTTAAAGGGGCCGCTCGGACTCTGGACACTTTTTTTTCCATCATGCTCAGTGTGGGGGGGCACCCCCTATGGACTAGCCACCACTGGATTTGGGTGGTTAACTGTTGGAGCAATTTTTACCTTAGTCATGATCAGATGTCAAGGTAGAAATGTACTCCTTTACCATGTCAGCCTTTTTAAGCATGCAGTTGTGTAAACTCAGTATTGAGGTAGATAATAAGTACCTCTATTCTCTTGTAATGCATAAGTATACAAAAAGCAATAAAAACTGTGACTATTGAAAATAAACATATCTTTCACATTTGATTTTGGCATTCCAACCTTTTAGGTTTGAAATAGATGTTCTTTTTAGTACACTGCAAGAGAATGAGAAACTGAATCTCAACTTGTAGTATGCTGATTTGTAATTAAAATGAGGAATATACAGCATCTCACAAAAGTGATTACACCCCTCACATTTTTGTAAATATTTTATTATATCTTTTCATGTGACAACACCGAAGAAATGACACTTTGCTACAATGTAAAGTAGTAAGTGTACAGCTTGTATAACAGTGTCAGTTTGCTGTCCCCTCAAAAGAACTCAACACACAGCCATTAATGTCTAAACCACTGGCAACAAAAGTGAGTGCACCGCTAAGGGAAAATGTCCAAATGTGACCCAATTAGACATTTTCCCTCCCCGGTGTCATGTGACTCATTCATGTTACAAGGTCTCAGGTGTGAATGGGGAGCAGGTGTGTTAAATTTGGTGTTATCAATCTCACTCTATCATACTGGTCACTGGAAGTTCAACATGGCACCTCATGGCTCTCTGAGGATCTAAAAAAAAAGAATTGCTGCTCTACATAAAGATGCCCTAGGCTATAAGGAGATTGCCAAGACCCTGAAACTAAGCTGCAGCATGGTGGTCAAGACCATACAGCTGTTTAATAGGACAAGTTCGACTCAGAACAGGCCTCACCATGGTTGACAAAATAAGTTGAGTGCACATGCTCAGCTTCATAACCAGAGGCTGTTTTTGGGAAATGTATGAGTGCTGCCAACATTGCTGGAGAGGTTGAAGATGTGGGGGTCAGCCTGTCAGTGCTCAGACCATACACTACACACTGCATCAAATTGGTCTGCATGGCTGTGGTCCTAGAAGGAAGTCTCTTCTAAAGATGATGCACAAGAAAGCCTGCAAACAGTTTGCTGAACACAAGCCGACTAAGGACATGGATTACTGGAACCATGTCCTGTGGTCTGATGAGACCAAGATTAACTTATTTTGTTCAGATGGTGTCAAGCATGTGTGGTGGCAACCAGTTGAGGAGTATAAAGACAAGTGTGTCTTGCCTACAGTCAAGAATGTTGGTGGGAGTGTCATGGTCTGGGGCTGCATGAGTGCTGCCGCCACTGTGGAGCTACAGTTCATTGAGAGAACCATGAATGCCAGCATGTACTGTGACATGCTGAAGCAGCGCATGATCCCCTCCCTTCGCAGACTGTGCCACAGGGCAGTATTCTAAGAGTATTCTAAGATGATAATGACCCCAAATACACCTCCAAGACACCCACTGCCTTGCTAAAGAAGCTGAGGGTAAAGGTGATGGACTGGCCAAGCATGTCTCCAGACCTAAACCCTATCGAGCATCTGTGGGGCATCCTCAAATGGAAGGTGGAAGAGCGCAAGGTCTGTAACATTCACCAGCTCCATGATGTCCTCATGGAGGAGTGGAAGAGGACTCCAGTGGCAACCTGTGAAGCTCTGGTGAACTCCATGCATGGTCACACAAAATATTGACACTTTGGGCCCAATTTGGACATTTTCACTTAGGGATTTACTCACTTTTGTTGCCCGCAGTTTAGACATTAATGGCTGTATGTTGAGTTATTTTGCAAATTTACACTATTATACAAGCTGTACACTCACTACTTTACATTGTAGCAAAGTCTAATTTCTTCAGTGTTGTCACATGAAAAGATATATTAAAATATTTACAAAAATGTGAGGGGTGCACTGACTTTTGTGAGATACTATATGTGTGTTAATCTACAGAGGCAACATTTAGACAGAAAAAAATAAATGAATGGATAACAATGATTGAATTAGATGAATCAGCAATACCCAATTATTACATTTACCTAAATCTTTAAATGTAGCTCTGACTGATTTATACAGAACCATTTGGTTTAGGAATTAAGGAAAATATAATTTATGGATTATATAACTCTATGCAGATTGCAGAAACCAAAACATTTTCAATTAAAGTGTTTATAAACCCAGGACTCTACATTCACTATATATCTGGTCTCCCACAGTACACAGAGCTTTTTATTCTCCTCTGACTGTCCTATGAGGCTGCAGAACTCTTGACCTCTGTCTGGACAGATTGCTTTATACTTGCAATTGATGTTCCATAAAAGAGACATTATAATGGTATAGAGCAAATCATCCATTACAATAGGATGTTTAACCATGTCAATACAAGCCCTTTCATCACCAGAAGATTTTTCAGCACTGTGATAGTTTGACTGAAAACTACTTGGTCATGCTAAACCAGGGGTCTCAAACTGGCGGCCCTCCAGCTGTTGTGACATGTGTCTTTGCAAGGCTGACAGTTAGAAGCATGACTCCCACAGGCAGGGGCACAATGGGACTTGTAGTTTTGCAACAACTGGAGGGTGGTATTTAATATCCACTAGGTTTTTTCCTATATGAAGAACAAAAGGCTGAAAATTCTGAAAAAACAGTTTGCCTTACTTTCTGTTATAGTAACAGTCCCCAAAGGAGCTGCTGGAAATACATTGCTTTCCCCTTACCTGTTTAGAATATGCCTGCCCCATTTTGTGCCAGTAGCACACCAACAAACTCAGGCTCAGTCTATGGGTCTTTTTACCTTTTATTGCAGATCTTAAGAAAAATGGAGGGTTGAGGGTGCAAAATACTTAAAGGCACTTACAAACCTTAAGAATGAAAAGAAAAACATCATCACAGGGAGGTACTGTGGATGTATAAGGTGATAATAAAGTTCCACATCCCAATAATTTGAGCAAATTGAAGTGAACAGACCATAGACTTTTTAGGCACTGACACAGCTACAGGTTTATATAAAATTACAAAATGTACTTCACATCTTAAAAAACATAGAATACATCTCCAATCATATGGATACAACACCAATATTCAAAGATAAGCTACTATTGTGTTGCTAGGCCCACACCAATCCTACACAGATATAAATGTCTCAGCCAATGGGTATAAGGCTGTCACTGTCCAGAAAAGATTGACGTGCATTGACTCAGCTCATTGAAGCTCATGTTTTGCAGCAAATCACTTCTTCAGAAGCTTGAATGCATGCTATTTCAATAGAGGAGAGAGTACAACTTCCAACAAGTGATACCGATGGCTGGTTTAACAGGGTCCCTTAGACACAACATCCGATAGAGAGGAAATCTAAAGAGATTAATGTAGTAAGAGTAGTAAAATGTTCTTTCAAGGTATGGTTAACAATAAAACTAAAGGTGCATATAAATAGAGGCCAGTACATCTCAAATTGTTAAGCATCCCACATATCAAATAAAATTGCCAGGATTTATTAAAACAAAACAAAATGACTCCATTTTAGAAAGTAGACAATCCTATAAGATCTATATTTAGCCACATTTTTTGGAAAATTAAGGAACATACTGGCATTAAAATATGGAACTTGGTGATTGTACACTAGATTTAGGAGGGCAGTCTTTTCAATATGAAACCAAAATCAAGAACACGGGGACATGACCTCAAACTAACTGGGGGGAAGTTCAAAACTAATCTTAGAAAGTATTATTTTACTAAAAGGGTGGTTGATGATTGGAATAAACTACCAACAGAGGTTGTGAGACAGTCAACAGTAAATGGCTTCAAGCATGCTTGGGATAAACATAAATCTATAGTCAGACAACAAGGTTAATGTGAAAAAAAAAAAAATTAAAAATAAATATATAAATAAAAAGGGGCAGACTCGATGGACTACTCAGTCTTTTTCTGCCGTCACTTTTCTATGTTTCTATGATATATTAAATGTACAAGTCATACATATAGGGAGAAGGGGGTGAAGGGGTAAATGCCCAGGTCATATACAGTGGAAGGATGGAAATGAGAGGGTTGTACAGATGTACAGGAATGGGAGGTGAAGGGGTTAATATAAAGGTCGCTGAAAAGACAGGATGGAGCTGAAATATACATGGGGGGTGAATGGGTTTGAAACAATCCCACAACCTTTAATATTTGCTGCTGCCACTGATCTGGAACTAATGAAGGATTCCTTTATTTATTATTTTCTTCTTCTTCCCCCTTCCTCTATTGTAAGTGGAAGGGCAGGTTCTCCAGTGTTAACAGTTCAAGGTACAGAGCTGCTCATATTGGCTTTTTACACTGTGTCTGTGATGTGAACCATCCCAGGACCCTTTCGCTGCCAGGTCCATACAATGTACAGACCTACAGCACTGCTTCCAGCTGGCCAGGTCCATATGCCATACGGACCTGCATTCCTCCTCTGCTATAAGCTCATGGCCACTTCAGTGACCATAAGCTTATAGCAAAACTGTTCAGCAGACACTGCTGAACAAACCAATAGCTCTGATCAGCAGCTAACAATCTGCTCATTAGAGCTATTAGCCTAAAATATGACCCCCCCCCCCCACCTGCCACTGTCACCCCTTCTGACATTTCTCCCCCTGCTTCCCCCACTCCACATACTCTGCCATAGCTCAAATTCCAACCCCACCACTCTATTTTTCCCCTTCCACGCCATACCAAGCCATACCAAGTCCCCTGAGTACTGATCCCCCAGCACTGATCCCACTGGCATAGATCCATTGTGGCTGACAACTTCCCTCCTCTGCCTTCCCACTAGATGTATGTGCTGCAGGGGAAAAATAAAATCAACAAATCCATCACCCGGGGGCCATTCTGACCCCCCTACAGTCAACCCCCCCACCAGATCCCAGGCTCCCCCTCCATGCAGTGCTGCTGACTGACTTTCCCTCCTCCCCCTTCCCGCTGGCTGCAGCTGCTGTTGGGGCATACAAAGAAGCTGTCAAGATGGAGAGCAGTGGGGGGTGGTAAACATGTGTTTACTAGCCCCCTTCCTGTGTCCTTTCACCGCTAAAGCATATTGAACAGTGTTTACTATACTTCACATTGTGTTTGAATAGAAGTCTCTATTTAGACTCCTATTTATTCATGTACAGTGCAGCTCAAAAAAGAGACATCATGGGTCTGTTTAGACCTCTGGTATCTCACCCCACTCCCACCCCCCGAAAAAGTTAAAAATTAAAAAAAAAAAATACATCGTATTTACAATCATTTACACAGGGCATACTACAGCATACCCTGAGGGCTGCACTTACCCACATAGAGCTGCACAGGTTCTGTGATGTCAGTTGGGATGTAGCAACTGCACAAACACAGCCACTGCTCTTAATTTGACATCCATGTGGATCTGGGTGCATGTCCCTGAGCTCACACTGCCTGCTTTTGGTGCCATGCACACATATGGATGTCAGATTGGAAGCAGCAGCTGTGCCCATAGGCTGCTGCATCCCAATTGACATGAATGGGACTAGCTGTATCTGGATATATGAAACATCTGCGCATTCCCATGCGAGTAAACACGACCCTCCATGGGCATACACTTTAGTACACTCCATGTGAATGAGGCCTTAGCAGGAATTTGGTTATTTTGTGTTTAGTGAAAATTGTGGTTTCTTAAATGTTTTTACATTATTACACTATTACATGGCCTAAAATATCAGTACCACATTTTTAAATTTTTTTATTTTTGTGTGCTTTCAGAAAATGTATGGTTTGGGTGGTCTTTCACAAACTCTGAAAGCTGTAAGAAAAAAGTAAAAAAAAAAATGGAAAAACTGCAAAAATGGTCTGGCCACCTGAGTTTAAAAGGGGAGCACAGGGACTGGCAGCCAAAAAGTTAAAGGACACCCTAGTCGCTCAATGATGATTTCTGCAGTGCCTTTCAATAGAACATGCTTTTCAGTGCATTTTAGATACCCTTGTAAAATAATTCATCATTATGTACGTGATCTTATCATTAAGTGGTAATGTTTAAAAACCTTGTTCCTGTGTATAGTTTGCACATTATATATGTGCATGATGCCAGCCATATTTATTCATTCTCCTTAACAATGGTTCTTCTTTACTGCTCTTTCTCACATTACAAATCTATGAGATGTCAAATCTAATAAATGCAATGCATTTTTTGTGTGGCTAATATCTTATCTCATCCTTTGTTATGTAGTGTGACTGGGTAATGCTTTTCTCCATTCAGAAATGCAAATCACTGTACTGAAAAATGTAAAATTTTTGCCAATTAAAAATGTGATGTACATCATATGCTGCCTGTAATGTGCACATACAATCTCAGCATTCAGACAGTGTTGAGTGGGCTTTTATTTATAATGTGCTAAATAATATCAAAGTGGCAACTTAAAACAAAAAGAAGTGAATTAAAAGGCCAAGCAGCATGTGCCAAAGCTTTATCCTATCATAACGGCCTGGCATTCATGAAGAGCATGGGCACATGCTGTAGGTATCCACTTTTTATAGCTGTCAGTGGCTGACTTTTTTAACTATCAGTGTTTTTACTGCTTACCCACTATGGTGCTAGTGATTAATGCATAGCGCCTGAATTCCTACATACTACTACCTACTTTGCTAGAAGAAATATGTGGAGCTGAATTTCTGCCTGCTTTTGGGTATCTTGTACCCAACCCTCTCTTTGGAGTTTATTGAGCTAAATAAACTCTTTAAAGGCTAAGTGAACCTTAAAAAAATAAGGTGGAAAAAGGGACTTGTAGTTCATTCATTCATAAGCGAAGAACCACTGAATGCTGTCACAGGGGACATTCTAGGGGTCGGGGGGACCATTTGGCACAATGTTACATATTAAACCCTAAATACAATGTAACATGGTGTAAAATACGCAATTCTCTTTTATACACCGGAATCTTCCTTATCTGCCCAAGGGTAAGGGTGACCTACTACCCTTTCATTTTTGGATCTAAAGTGTACGTCTATGACTATTTTAATACTTATGCTGTTATCATTAATACATCAATATGAAAGTATATCACATTTCTTCAGTTACTTCCTTGTTTCCAGGCCTAGGTAAATTATTTATTTCATACATCCCAGGAGTCTTCATGAGGGGAGGAGGGGTTTTCTCAGGTAAGCATATCCTCCTGCCTGCAGGCCTAAGCTAAGGGCAGATGAATTCCAGGAGGTAACTGCTATATGAATTATCTGTCCTTGCCCAAGATGGTCACAGCTAGAAAGGCCTGTGCCTTCAAAGTGATTTATCAGAAATAAAAGTATTAAGACATGGATTGGCAATATTTACAAGTTTATGTGTGAAGCTCAGTATATCGTTGTTTTACATTAAGATAAAGTACCTACATCGCTGTTCAATATAGAAATATTTGTCCTATGTGAGAATAGGACGACTCACCCACTAGGGGAGAGAGAAGGGGGCTATGGGATTTTACATGGTACCAAAATGGACTCACAAACTAGTTGTTTGTATAAAAACAGATATTTATTCAGTACATACATATATATATAAAAAAAAGATTTTTTTTTACTATAGGTGTGGCTGGGGGCACCACTGGGTCTGCCTGGGTCCGGGTCATGAACACCTGGCACTGTAGGGTCATTGTTCCCAGGGCGAGCATGTGATTGTCCCAACAGAGGGTTGCAGCCCTCTGTGTGCTGGGGCAGATGGGTTTTAGAAGCTTCCTCCTACCGGCAGGAAAATCGCAGTAATCATATTGCGTATTCCGGATAGTTCCATCAACGTCCACTGGAGGTTATGGCGCTGTTGAGCAGCAACATGCACTCCGAGTAGTACCACCAATACCCACCGGAGTCCATGGCGCTGTTGAGCAGTGGAGTGTTCTCCGGGTGCTACCACTAGCATCCACCGGAGCCCATGGCCCTGTTGAGCAGTGGAATGTACTCCAGGTGCTACCACTAGCATCCACTGGAGCCCATGGCGCTGTGGAGCAGCGCCGCACTAGACCCCATAGATTGCCCGAATAGCAACGTAGCACACCTGCAAGAGCAGGTGTGATAATGTCGGACAATCAGGCTGGGCTGACATCATCAGCAGGCGGCCGGACCGTGCTGAACGCCTCCCAGCTGGAGGATGTATAAAAAGCATGGAGGCAGCCATTAGTGCTGCAGATGGCGGGGGAGAGACACAGACTGAACACTCTACCAAGGTATGTAATAGCAGCTGCAAAGGGATAGATTAAGAAACAGGCAGGAATTGTGTGCAAATGATGTGTGCTGTTATCTAGATGGAGGGCCACACATGCTTCAGTAAACAGGTGTGACGGAACGAACTGAAAGTCACAGTATATGGGAAGGACGTTGAATGTGGGAGTCCATTTAGTAAGTATAGGATTGTTCTAATGATATAGTATAGCTGTAAAGTTATTAGAGTCATAAATTCTCTGTATTGCGTGCTCCCCCTGCCTTCCTTGGGACCCCTTTTTTCCTTTCCCCCCCCTCCCTGTTTTCCCTTCCAGTGTCACTTGGGAGGCAGTTGGAGTCAGGCAGAACATGACAATTGAGATTGCATTCATGTTGAACAGAGACATTTATCCTACACCATCACTTCAGATGGATAGGTTACTATTGTATTATTATAAACAGGACCTGCTAGCACACAGCAGGCAGCCAGACTGAGCATATACAATTTCTCTTCCCTTTCAGCTGCAACCTAAAGCACCAAACTAGTTAAAACTGAGTTTGAACAAGACTTGGGTCATCTCTCTCTCCCCCGCTTCAGTTTATCTGTCCCTTGGTCTAAAAGGGGACGGTACCCTATGTCATTCATATAAGAAGTAAGCACAACTTTATACTAACGGGATATAATTATGTGATATAGTACCCAAAGGAAGTCTAATTATAAGATTATAAAAAGTTTATCTGTTGGGATAAAATTATCCCCCCTTTTTTAAGATAAAAAAGTGGATTCATATATTACAAAGTATAAGTATTGAGCATAGTATATGGAGGTGATAATGGGATATAAACATATCAATATTATTTCAATAGTACATCCTCCCATGCTCGCCCCGGGGAACACCAGACCATAGGCCTTGATGGAGTGGCTTGAACACACAGGTAGGTGGCAGTGTTGGTGTGGGCCACACATATACAGTGAACAGTGTTGCATACAAGACAAATGTAACTAAACATGATGATTTTGTCAAAAATGTACTAATATCTATTGTCTATTATAGCAATACACAGCTAATACCGTGCATTCTCCTGAAGAAGCGGGATAACCGAAACTGGTCGGGAAGCACTAGTAGAATGACTGTGAAAAAATAACATTTAACTATTACCCGCTACATGGGATGGTGATGTAATGAATGTAAAAAAATTCTTTTTTTTATATATATATGTATGTACTGAATAAATATCTGTTTTTATACAAACAACTAGTTTGTGAGTCAATTTTGGTACCATGTAAAATCCCATAGCCCCCTTCTCTCTCCCCTAGTGGGTGAGTCGTCCTATTCTCACATAGGACAAATATTTCAATATTTTCAAGTTATTGAGATGAAGGGAAATGTGTCTGGCATAGCATATAGAATTTTGCCAACTCTGAATTCCATAGTAAAAAACTTCAAGCTCCTCCTCTAGTATCACCATCACATGTAATGAATTGCATGCTCACTATGTATACTTATTGATAGAATCTGCCTCAATTTCTAAACATATCTAAGGGCCTATATATAAAGCAGTATGGCCTTACAATGGTCACACTTTTCAAAAATCTTCCAGTACATTTATAAATCACAGCCTTCAGGCTCCATTAAATTGAATGACTGGGTTAAAAAATGGAGGAATGAGAGCCCAGTCAAAGTAATTGGACTAAGCTCTTGCCCATGTAGAGCACAGTTTTTTTTTTAGGTTTAAATGATTTTTATTACGAGTTTGCAGTTATAATTAACAGAGTAAATGGTAAATGATAAGTGATACATGATATATAAGACAGAGGGATATGCAAGTAACATATGAGGACACACAATGTTAAGAAATATATCTATGCAGTGCTAATATTGATAACAAGCATGTTTACATTCATGTATTGTGAGGTGATTTGTTAGTAATACATCAGTTTTGCTGAATTGACATTACGTTGAGGTGTCCAGTTTCCTCTGCCACCCCAAAAGGGAACAAGCTGTGGCAGAGGGCGTTCCCTTTCGTTATCTCTCTGGTGTATTTGCGAGTTAAGGCAGTAAACAGCGAGAAGTAATTGTAGTAGGATATCTAAGAATCTGTTAATCGTGTAGATAATAATAGTAATTCATAACTATCCATACTGAATATGAGTAAATTTCCTCTGCCGTATTTTGATGTAGCTTTTAGTCGGGTAAGGTTGTTGTAGAAACAGTAAAATAGAGGGAAGAAAAAAAGGTTAGGAAAGTGGAGAAGAGGAAGAGAGGCAGAGGAAGGGGAGAATGCCAATGGTATGGTTGTATGGTCTATGAAATGGTATTAGTGCAGAGCCTATAGGTGAGTATTCCCAGGATGGTGTGTTGAGTCTAGGGTATCGTTGATGGTTTCACAGTTTGTCTTGGGAGATGTGGGATGTCCATGAGGACCATCTGTGGATGAATTTCTCTATTTGGAGGTTTGCTTTGGCAAATGAGTGTTCGAGGGAGGCATGCTCCATTATTATTCGGGTAGTGGAGGTTAAATCAGGGGGTGTTGGTTGTTTCCACAGTCTGGAGATTGCGAGTCTTGCCCCTATAAATATGTGGGCCAAAATGGTTCTGAAGTTTAGGGGCCAAGAGGTTAGCCCAATACCGAATAGGGCCAGTTTTGGATCTGGTGTCATTTGGGTTTTGGTAATGGAGGAAGTGAGTTCAAACAGCAATTTCCAGTAAGGTTTTATGATAGGGCAGTTCCACCAAATGTGTGGAGAAGATCCTATTTGTCCACAATTTCGCCAGCAGTAAGGTGAGTAGTTGGGGAAGATGTGTGCCAGTCTTTCAGGTGTTAGGTATCAGTTATGTAGGAGCTTTTAGGAGGCTTCCCAGTGGGACAGACATTTGGAGTGTGCAAGTGGGGCTCTGGAGGCCAAGTTCCATAGAGTTATGTCCGCTTCAAAGTGGAGGTTCCTTTCCCAGTGTTCCATTGATGGCAGTTTCGCCTGATTGGGGTTGTTAGTTAGAAGTTGGTAGAATGGGGAAATGCCCAGGCGGGTATTCGGGGAGTTGTCCAGGAGCAATAAAAATTTCAGATGTGTGTTGTCAGTATCACATTGTTTGACTGTAGTGCGTGCCGCACCTGTAACTATTTATAAAAGGCAGCTGCTTTGAGATGGTACTTTTTACATAGGTCTTGGTAGCTTAGTAGGGTGTTGTCCTTGTAGAGGTCAGCAATTTGACGAATTCCTGCCGATTCCCAGCCTAGCAGGCTGATGTGTGGGAATGCAGCTTCCAAAGATCTCAATGGGATTTTGGGCCGAGACGCCTTGGCTATCTTTCACAAGAGAGGACCATACTTTGATCGTAGATTTTATAGAATCCATGTAGTGCAGTTTGTTGGGATAGGAAATCCAAAAGGCTCAGAGTAAATTTTTCAGGTTCAGGTTTAGGGCTGCGTCCTCTATATGAGACCACGGGAGTCCAACTGAGGGTGACCACAAGCTCCTTGTTTGTGCCAGGATAGTCGCCTTATAATACGCTTGTATGTTGGGGGCCCCCATGCAAGCAGATTTTGTAGATGTGCAGAGGGTTGATTTTTTCAAGCAAGGTTTTTTATAGTTCCATATGAATTTTTGCATTATGGCTTGTAACTGTTTCAATTGCATTTGGGAGTACTGAGGAGGTAAGGCTCGGAATAGATTAAGAATATGTGGGAGCAAAAACATTCTGGTTAAGGAAATTCGGCCCGCCCATGAGGCCACTCCAGTTTTCAGTGAGTTACAGAGTTTGGAGAGGGTAGTGGTCAGATTCATGTAGTTCAAATTGCAGATTTTGGAGGTTGGGGTGGTGAGTTGCACCCCTAGGTATGTGAGAGTGTTTTTTGGGGCCCATTTAAATGGAACAGTGCTTGCGATGCGTTGCTTGGTGGGAGGAGGCATACCTATGGAGAGCATGTGAGATTTTGAGATTGTGAATGGTTGAGCTTGTATAGGGAGATGGTCCCGAAGTGTTCTAATATGCGTGCATAGTGGTGGGAAGGATTACTCCGGTTCTGTCAGGAGAATAAGGATGTCGTCCGCTTATAATCCTATTTGATGCTGGACTTCGTTTATGGTTAGGCCCGATATGGCAGGGTTCTGTCTAATGTGCTCTGCGAGGGGTTCCATTATCAAAGAGAGAATGATGGGGGAGAGTGGGCATCCTTGTCTGATGCCATTGGTTATGGCAAAGTGTGTCGACATATATCCTGATGTCCACACTTTGGCGGAGGGGTTAGTGTATAATGTTAATATTGAAGAAAGAATACGGCCCACAAAGCCAAATTTTTCAAGCACTGCCTGCATATAGGACCAATGTATGCGGTTGAAGGCCTTTTCGGCATCTAGTGACAGTAAAATTGATGGGGTTTTATGGTGTTCCGCCCATTGCATTAGGTTTAGAAAGCGCCTGGTGCCACCTGAGGTTTGCCTACCATAAACGAAGCCCACTTGGTCTGGGTGTACCAATAGGGGGGTAGTCTGTTGGAGATTAATTTCACGTATATTTTCATGTCTGTGTTCAATAGGGATATGTGTCGGTAGTTAGATGGGGTGCCAGTGGGTTCTCCAGGTTTGGATATCATGACTATGATAGATTCGAGGAATTCAGAGTGGCAATGACCTGTGTCTGCTATATGGTTTAGGGACTTGGTTAGGAAGGGTGTTAGATATATGTAGAATATTTTATAGTAGTTGTTGGAGAATCCAGGGGATTTGTGGAGTGGTAAAGAAGTAATTACACTATTAATTTCTTGTTCAGTGAAGGGGGACGAAAGGGTCTGTAAGTGTTCATGGGAGAGCAGGGTAACTTTATGCTGCTTAGGAATTGGGCCTTGTCTTCACTTTGGGGGGCTGGTGCTGGGTCAGTGTCTTTTAAGTTGTATCGGGTTGTATAGTAGTTATGGAATTGTTCCGCAATGTCTGCAGAGTTGATGATTTTTTTTTGTTGTGACCAGTGAGGTACGGAATTTTGGAGTTGATCGCTCTTTTTATGTATTGCCTGGCTAAGTATGCTCCTGGTTTATTACCTGAGGTGTATGAGGTAATTTTAAGACGTCTAATATAGAAATCATATCCCTTTTTCAAGGGAACGGAGGAGGTTGATATCCTCAGCAATTTTGGGGTCAAATTTTAATTTGCTTTTGGTTTCCAGTACTCTGATGCGGTCTGTAAGGGTTGTTATTCGTTGTGTGCATCGCTTTTTCTCCTGGGCAGAGAATTTAATCAATTGTCCTCTCAGGACTGCTTTGTGTGTGTTCCAAAATAGGACAAGGTCTATGTCTGATGTATTGTTAATTTCGAAGAAGAGTTTTAATTCTTTCTTGATTAGGGGCTTATAGATTGGGTCATTAAGAAGTGAGGAGTTGACTCTTCAGGGGGAGTTTGTTTTGGGGGTGTTGGAAAGCATTATGTCAATAGAGCAGGGGGTATGATCTGACCACATAATAACTCCAATTGAGGAGTTTGAGACTTTCTGTAAGGTATATTTGTCTGTGAGAAAAAGATCTGTTCTGGAGTATACCCCATGAGCGGGTGAGAAGAAAGTGAAGTCCCTTTCGCTGCCATGTGCACATCGCCATATATCATAAAGGTCTTCATCAGCAATAAAGGTTGCCAGTGTTGTCATCTTTTTACAGTAGGGGTTTGAAGAGTCATTGGACTCAAGGGTTTCGTTGAAATCCCCACATAGGACAAGAGGGGAATTTTTGTACTCCTGGATTTTTTTCGAAAGAGTTTTTATAGAATTCGAGGGAAGGATTGTTTGAGGCGTATACATTTACTATGGTCAGTCTAGAGTTGTTGCAGTTAGCGGAAACTATGAGGAACCTGCCGTTGGGGTCAGCTTCCACCTTAAGTAACTGAAATGCTATTGTGTTTTTCACTGCAATCATCACTCCCCTTTTTTTGGAATTTGTGCTTGCAGTGAAAATGTGCGGGAACTTAGGGTGGGTGCATTTAGGGGGCTTGCTATGATTGAAGTGGGTCTCTTGTATACAAATCACATCGCATTTCGATGCGAGAGCTTCTCTCCAGAGGAGTAATCATTTATAGGGACTGTTCAGTCCCTTGGTATTAAGGGAAAGAATTTTTAGAGCCATGTGGGTTTGCATGGGTTGCAATAAGGGATGCGGCCGTGTACATAGCAGTATGGGAGATCACTTCTCTCCTGTACAAAAGTTGAACTGTCAAAGAGAGTATAAAATAACTCTTGCGAGTTATATTTAAACATTATAGAGGAATTGGCACTACCCCCTTCAGGGAGAGGGAGAAATGTAGGTAGGAGAGAGAAAGAGTAATAGCAAGAGAAAGTCAGGAGAGTGGAAGTAAAGACTAAATATGCGTACCCAGTATACCTCACGGTGGGAGGAGAATAAGCATTCCCTACAAATAGCAGGGACAAAAACAAGTATATTAACAGTTATAACACAGTGAAATGGGGCGCTAACATGGGGGGGCCAACAGTGTCGTCAGACTTTAAGATTTCTTTACCTGGCTTGAACGTAGTAGTGTTCATTTGTTCGTTATGTTGCGCCAGTCACTATGTAGTTGATTCGGTTTAGAACGGCTGGGGGCCCTGTCAACTGGTAATGGGTTGAAGCCCCAGTTGTGGAGCTGTTTCAGCCCTTGTTTCATTTGGGTTATGGTAGTAGTTTTCCCAAGGTGTGTCACTATTATTTTGGTGGGAAATCCTCACTTATACGTGATGTTCTGCTGCTGCAAGGCTTTGGTGATGGGTGCCAGCTCTCTCCTCTTTTGGGCTGTGGCTGCGGAGATGTCTGAGTAGATGGGCAGATGGCTGTATGGTTCTGGGAATGGTGAAGCGTTTCTGGCTGCTTTTAGTATTTTTTCTTTAGTAGCAAAGAAATGTATGCGGAGTAGGACATCCCTAGGTTTATCCGCTGCAATGTGTGGAGGCTTGAAGATTCTATGAGCTCTATCTATGATAAGCTCATGTGGCGTTAGCATGGGTACCAGGGTGCTAAAGAGGGTCTGGAGGTATTGCGTGAGATCTGGAGGGTGGATTGACTCCAGGACCCCCTTATTTTGAAATTGTTCCTTCTGGAACGGTCCCCGAGGTCTGCGAGCTTAGCTTGCACCCTTTGGAGCTCATTAGCCTGGTCTCCATGGGCATCCACCATTTCATTGTATGTTTGAGTGAATTCAGTCAATTGCCTTTCCACTTTATCCATTCGGTCATCCAGATCATCTACTTGAGATTGAATTCTGGATATAGACCTATAGATGTCTTTTTGTATGCCTTTCTGGAGCATTAGGAGAATTTGTTTTAATGTGTGCTCAGAAACTGCGTTATCTGTAGCGGGAGCATTAGCAAGAGTCAGCCATCTCACCCTCTTCTTCATCTGCCTCGTCGCTTCCCCCCTCCCTCTCAGAGCCCTGAGTATGGATACGTTTCTTTCTTACCATGTGCTGTGGAGAGGGGAATGGGGATGAGGCTTGCTGTTGCTGCGTTCTGGTGTGGAGCTGTCCATCTGTTCAGCATCTTTCTCCTCTGGAGCAGAGCGTGGCAGGGAAGCCTGTGTGCGCTCTCTGTCTCTCTGTCCGGTGCCATCTTGGTCCCTGTGCGGCCTGGAGCTACTGAAAAAGTCTGTGAGGCGGCGAGGCTCGGGCAGCTTGGTATTGTTCTTGCGGGACATCCTGGAAGTTTGAGGGGTCCTTCAGTGCCATTTAGAGCTGTGTGGCTGCTGTGTAGTGGGTGTCAGGCTAGAATATTTTGCCCGTGTCAGCAAAGCTTTCTTGCTATGTGGCCATTCAGGATCGTGGCCAGGCTCCACCCCCGTAGAGCACAGTTTGATGGACACAGTGAGGTGGATTTACTAAAGGCAAATAGACTGTGCACTTTTCGAGTGCAATTGCACACTGCAAGTGCAGTTGCACTTGACTGCACTCTGCAAGTGTAGCTGTACTCAGTTTACTTAGTAAATGTATATGTGGAAAAGCTTCACATTGTAAAGCATATCCAATCAGGTACAAGAAAAAAATGATTGGATGATATAAATCAGCAGAGAGTTAGCATATTTACTAAGCTCTGAGGAAAATGAGTTTAGTAATGCCTTTAGTAAATCCACCCTAATAGGCTCCACTGCACACTCTGCATTTATGTGCAGTTTGGAGTAAACAGATAGTGGTTAAGCTGGGTGCATACTACAGTTTTTTTCACGCAACTCCATGGGTTGCGCAAAAAAAAAACTGACAGCTCCAGTCGGAAGCTGCTGTACTAACCATGCAAAGGTTAGTCCAGAAATCTCCCCTGCTGAGCTGTTGTGTTCTGACAGGTGCACAGCCGCTCACCCCCCCCCACCAGAACACTCCAATCAGCACTCTCTTCCATTTGCTGAGAGCAATGAACCGGAGTCGGTTGGCTGCTGGTTTGTCACGACAAAAGCCAGACGAACGTCCAGCTTCTGTTGGACAGACCGACATACACAAGGACAGAATGTCGGCCAGTATTTTTGTACCGGCAAATATCTCCCAACATTCTGTCCATGTGTAGGCACCATTGTTACTAAACATGGAAACAAAAAGCTCTGCTGAGTTTAGTAAACAACCTTTTTCTTGATCACCTGAATTGTATCAGTCTAGGAAATGCACTTTATTTTTATTTTTTTTGTTTAATTGTTTTTTATTGAGTTTATGAGTAAACATACAGTGAACATAGGGCATACATACAGTAAGCAAAAGCGATGGTGGGGGGGGGGGGTACATCATTTTTGAGCAATTGTGCACACTACCTAAACTCCTTTTAACTTTATAGTTTATTAATATATTGGGGTGGTAGCGAAAACGAATGACATACATACGGGATACAAGTGACATACAAATGAGTATTTGAGTTATTTTTTGTTAATTTGTTTTTTTTATTTTTATTTCACGTAAAGGATCTGACTATGTTAAGTCCACTAGTTCTTTTTCCAACAAATGATTTGAGTCGTCTCGAAAAACAAAGGTACAAATCATTGTTACCACGGATGTGTACCTGTCTTACAACCCTCTATAAACGGCCATGTTTTTATGACCGGCTGTAAGACAGGAACACATACAGCCAGACAGGTTGTCTTCGACCTGCAAGCAGACCGAAAACAGCACTGTTTGGTCGTCGGTTGGCTGAGGCCAAGTAA
>BLSH010295054.1:38685-65135 GCA_018402905.1 Glandirana rugosa
TCGGATTATATAATTATTTGATATTTCAATTTTCCTCAAATCCATCACACGTGTTAACGAGTTTTTACACGTAAAGGATCTGACTATGTTAAGTCCACTAGTTCTTTTTCCAACAAATAATTTGAGTGGTCTCGAAAAACAAAGGTATACGTGGACAGTCTTGTGTTGTCGAGTCGTCCCCTCTAAATACGTGATTGGAAACGTACCAATCATGTCGTCGAGGGCTGACCTCGACAGTCAAAAAAAAAACGCGTTGGGTACCTCAACGTATTTTATATGACATCACACGTGGGTCGAATTGGTGATAGACAAATGAGGTTTGACGTGTATTTACGTCTCACACGTCACCTCGGATAACCCCACCTAAATGATTTCCGTAATGATTTCCTTTTTCTTGATCACCTGAATTGTATCAGTCTAGGAAATGCACATTTTTGAGCAATTGTGCACACTACCTAAACTCCTTTTAACTTTATAGTTTATTAATATATTAGGTTGTTTTTTTCAGTCATTCAATGACAAGTGCATTTCATTTATTAATTAGCATTGTTTTAATTTAGATATTCATATGTATGTGTAAATTAAAAAAAAAAAACAAAGATTTACTTAAGTAAGGGGAAGTGAAGTGAACTTGTTTTAAGCATCCAAATATATTTAGCAGAACTATCTATTACATAAATTTGTCCTTCACATTACTCGATGCTTGAAGTGAACACAAGTTCATTTCTTTCATTTTCTTTCACATTACTTTAGTAAAGCCCCCCCAAAGACTTAAAAGCAAACAACTGGTTTCTATTGTAATGACAGTGCAATGTAATATAATTTCTGCTTACTAAGGCAAACAACCTCTTACCACTAAAGGAATTAGCTGGTATATATTAGATTTGTAAAAACATTCATTACTTTTTTTGAATTGAATCACTTAACAGCTATAGTGCTGATAGATAGCGCACATTCCAGTGGAAAAACGTAATACCGATTTTATCCAAATGCTTTTATTGAAAACAATAAATTATTCCATTGTAAGATCAAGGAGTGTTGAGATGCCTATATTCTCATAAGCTAAAGCAGACAATCAGTATGATAATTAGAGCATGTTAATTAGTCTCCACAAGCAATGAGAAAATGCAAATGATATACAGCGGGAAATTAACAGCAGTTACTGCTCAATATTGCATGACTTTTCCATTAAGAATAATATGAGAAGTTGTTAAATTATAGAAAATGAGAATAATAAGGATAGAATATTAAGAAGGTTTGGTTTCTGGTTGAGCTGCAGAGGGAATCATTAGGATATATTCAATGATGCACAATCTTCATTGGAAGGAAAAGAAAGACATTTAGGAGAATTTAGGAAATCTTAAATAATGCTTTTGTTTTGACAAGGTAAAACAAAGTCATATTATCAGATCATCCAAAAGGAAATTATTGAATAATATTTCAATGATGGTCTTTGAAGGAGCATAACTTATTTTTCCATTGATTGAGAAATGAATAGGGAAGAAATGCCATTAAACTAATGGTGATAGTTTTATGATTTTGCTAAAATTAGACCTGCAGCAGAGCACAGACACAAAAGTAGTTATATCTTAATTGACATAAAATTTGTTGAAATCTTATATTGGAGACATGACGGAGTTCAATTTAACACTTTCTAAGAAGGCAGTTATGAGCAAAACAAACACAACTTATAATACAATAACATTTGGGCCAAACTCCAATAAAGTATATTCTTTTGTTTGGATATCTATTAGGTATAATTTTTAGCAAAACATTATAATTAAGTAAGTTTGATTTACTAAAAAAAATAGATAGAAAGGGAATAGTATAAGTTCAAGTGATAACAGTGAATACTTTAAAGTTAAAATTCATGCTAGAATAGCGAATGTGTAATATAAGATGTAATTGTGTTCCCTTCAATCATCTGATCATGCATAAGCAAACATTATTATTGAATATTCAGATTTACCGTTTTATGCTAATGAACATTTCCTTTATGAAGTAACTTTTTTATCAGCAAATCAACCACAAGGAATGTAAATATGTTATTACTTGAAAGATTACTTTAAAATACCAAGTTTGTATTATGCTTGTGAGTTTGCAATTATATTTACTCAATGTATACCACAGATTC
This sequence comes from Glandirana rugosa, assembly GCA_018402905.1. Classification (NCBI taxonomy): domain Eukaryota; kingdom Metazoa; phylum Chordata; class Amphibia; order Anura; family Ranidae; genus Glandirana; species Glandirana rugosa. Next base: position 40,820 of record BLSH010295054.1, read on the forward strand.
ACAAGGATTTAAAAGGGTTGTAAACCCTCCTGGTTTTCATCTTAATGCATTCTATTGACAGTGCTTGTTTCAGGAATGGCAGGAGGACTGAGGCTCAGCGAGAGGACACCTGTGCATACTGAGGGGCTGCAAGTAATTGGGAGTGGTCTGTGTACTGAGGACAGGGATTATTGTGAGTACTGAAAGTAAACTGGGAGTATTGTGAGGACTGTGAATACTTTAGAGCAGGGATATGCAAGTAGCGGAACTCCAGCTGTTGCAGAACTACAAGTCCCATGAGGCATAGCAAGACTCTGACATCCACATGCATGACACCCAGAGGCAGAGGCATGATGGGACTTGTAGTTTTGCAACAGCTGGAGGCCCGCTAATTGCATATCCCTGCTTTAGAGTATTGTGAGTATTGAGAATAGCTGGGAGTATTGCGAGTACCGAGGGTAACTGTGAGCTTTTGGGTGTATTGTGAGTACTAAGAGTACTTGGGAGTATTGTGAGTACTGAAAGTAATTATGAGTTTTATGAGTACTGATGGCTGTGAGTAATCATACTGAGAGCTGTGAACTTAAGGAGAGGACTCTGGGGGCCGTGTGATCAAGGAACAGGGGGAGGGGATGCTGTAGGCCATGTGAACAGGGAGCAGGAAAGGATGCTGGGGACCATGTAATCAGGGAACAGGGAGAGAAGACAACGGGGGCCGTGTGATCAGGGAGCAGGAGGAGAGGATGCCAGGGGCCGTGATCAGGAATAGAATAAATTAGAGTCATAAAGTGAGATTATTACTAAATTGTGTAGAGTATAATTCCTAATCTTCTAGGAGTACCCCCATTAAATTAGTGGGTATGATGTCCAGCAGGTATGATAATGCGACTCTGTGCTCATAATGGGACATGTATGCGTTCCTTGAGCATCCGTTAGCAGGCAAATACTGCTGCACAAAATATGAGCAGGTTACTTCCTTGGAAACTCAGGTCCTGAATCTAAGGACTTAGCTGGCAACACTATGAAGCATCGCCAACCTTAAAGTGAGTTTAACCATACCTGTCAGGAGGTGCAGGCAACAGAGCAGAGAAGTTTGGTGACAGTTAAATAAGGTAGAGGTAAAGTGTTAGGGGGGCTCAGACCTGCGCTGTTGTGTGATGTTGGGGTGGCCAGTCAAGGAGAGGCAACGATGGAGCAGAGTGACTCTCCTAGCTGCTAGGGGATCAACTACTCCATAAAGGACAGGGACAAGGCTAAGGGTAAGGATCGACAGATTCTGGTGGTAGGGAAATCTGTCACAAAAACCATGATCAATCGGGCGTGGCTTGGCACACAGCGCGGATGGCAGCTTAGAGACAGAGCTCCCTCGGCCCCGCGGCTAATACTTGCTAATGCTGACCTTCCATGGGCAAACCGAACCAACTTCAGAGCAGCTACACACCGGGAAGATCATCCTCTGTGCCCAGAACGAGGAAGATACCGGATTTATTTAAGTCCCAGCAGACCGCCAGGCGGACGGAGGAAGAAGCCAAGATGGCGCCGGAAGACCATGAGGATGCATACAGTGAAGACTCGCAGTCTGCCGCCGAGGATGGGGTAAGACACCGCCCGCCGGCGGATCATCCTCTCTCATACGCCGATATGTCAGCCTTTGTGGTGGATATTAAGAGCACGTTCTCCTCTGCGATTACGGAACTGAAAGCAGATATCCTTGCACTTAATGAGAGAGCGATACAGTCGGATAGGGCGAACTGAAAGAGGGATCAAAATATCTCCTACCTCATGGCGGTTACCACGGCCCACTCCGCACAGCTCATTGCTGTTAACCGTCACCTGGAGGATCTGGATAACCGGGGCAGGAGGCATAATATCAGGGTGAGAGGCCTACCTGAAGCAATTGCCCCGGCCCAGATCCAGGTGACTCAATCAGAGGTATTCAACTCGCTATTGGGGAGACTGATCGATACTACGATCGCCTTCGAGAGGGCACATAGGGCCTTAAGACCGCGACCTGATGACTCGGTCCCCCCAAGAGACATCATTTGTTGCATGCCTGATTATAGACTGAAAGAGGAGGTACTGGCACAAGCTCGGCGGGCGGGTAATATCACCTACCAAGACCACACGGTTACACTTTTTCAAGATTTATCCCCCATCACCCTGGGGAACCGCAGAGCACTTAGCCCCCTGCTTGATACGCTCAAAGCACATGACCTCATGTATCGTTGGAAGTTCCCCTTCGCCCTGTCAGTCACCGCAGAGGGGAACCAGCACCTGCTGTGGACACCAGAGGATCTTCCTGGGTTCTGTAATGCCCTACATATTCCGCTTGTGGACTTGCCGGAATGGTACCGTGAGTTCCGACACCCCGTGAATACGACCAGCCCCTCGGCTTCTCCGCATCCCTCCCCCACTAAACCAGCACCTAAAAGAGGGAAATTTCATCGCCATGAGGGAGCGGAGGGCTCACAAGCTAGCCAAACAAAGAGGAGTACACGGGCTAGAGAATATTATTGAGGATTCCTGACTTCGGGCACAGACTGTCACACTTGGATTTTCTAAACATTTGAAGCGTTCACAAGTTTACTCATCAGTGCCTTTCGCTACAGAGCTCACGGGCAGAATGCACATGGACGTTGCTCACTGTCACCTTCTGCCCGGGACAGTAATTTTTGTTTCCCACAGACCTGCAAAAGGCAGGCTTCTTTATACGAGCGCTAAAGATTACATATGCCTGAAAAAAGGGTGCCAGCGCTCTGATGCTAGATGATACGGCGACCATTAGCAGGATATGATGCAGGGCATGGCAGGTGTTGGCAACAAGCCCGAGCATACCTCCTGTTTGGCACTTTGGACAGGCAATAGAGGGATGACCTCCTGCGGACCCAACCTAAACCAGTTTTAGGCATCAGGAACACCTGCCAAATACACTAAGCTGGATAAACTGCACATGAACGTTGCTCTCTGTTCCCAGCATACATGGCCCCTTGCAGGAAGCGGTAGGGAGCTTGGGGCGTTTTACTGGTACAATTTGCCATGGACCCCGGCATCTGCTTTTGTTCAGGCACATTTATTTATGCGGGCAGGATAAGGGGCTATGGTCCTTAGGTGGGTTGATCTGCCAAAGTCCTGAACCCGTGATTCTTAAGGCACTCACCAAGTTGACATAGTTATAACAGTTTGCATTTGCTTGTTTTTCTCGGTTTGACCATGATCTTGAGACATAAGCCTATGGCAGTCGCATGGCTCAGTCGGGGGGATGGCCTGCACGTCAGATTATCTCTGGCGCGCTGGTCCCCGGCGACTCAGAGCCATCCGATTTATTTTAGGTCAGCATTATATGTTTGGTTGTACTATTTGCTTTTTACTTGGCCGTGGGGCTGAGCTCGTGTCACACTTGTGAGGTAAAAGTTAACCATCTGATTGTCACACGGGCTCGGCCTCCCACAAACTGTGTCATCTGTGGAACACCCTCGGCTGGGGAGTGCCCGCATTTGACACAACTTTCTGGGCCCCTCTGCGAACCCCAGAGGTAGGCATTGTTTGGTGTGTATAGTTATTTACTCCGCCCCTCCGAAGGGGACCTGTACTATACGTCTTTCCTATTGTCTCCTCCTGCTACTACTTCTCCTTTCTTACCCCCTTTCTTCCCCTCTCTGACTGTCCCCCTCTGCTCTTCCCCATACGTCTCCTAGCTACTCTATCTATCCCATCTACTATTCACCTAGGCCTTGGGCCTCAAACAGATCACTATGGCCTATGCGCCACTGGGAGGTGCACCCACATTGATTTCACAAAATCTCAGGGGTCTTAACATACCGGGGAAAAGGATCTCACTTCTTAGCGAACTGGGGAAAGCAAAACCTTCTTTTGTTTTTTTACAAGAAACTCACTTCCACGCCCAGTCGATACCAAAGTTGTATAGTAAAAACTTCCCCCGGGTGTACCATGCGCCAAACCCCACCCATAAATCCAAAGGGGTCTCCATCCTAATCCATAAGCATGCAGACTTTGAACTGCACCAACAGCACGTAGACCCCCAGGGTAGGTTCCTCTTTTTGAAGGGTACCTGGCATAATAAGCCCCTTATGCTGGCTAACGTGTACTTTCCAAACACGGGCCATCTGCCCTTCTGCAAACACTTAATTGAAGAACTGAAGGGGTTCGCCTCCGGGTGTGTTTTACTTGGAGGAGATTTTAATGTCCCCCTATATCCTCTCCAAGACACGTCCAATGGAAAGTCTAGCATAGCATACTCAACATTGAAAAGGATTAAAACATGCTTGAACTCTCTTTCCTTGGTGGACACATGGCGCTTGGTGCACCCCAATGGGAAGGACTACTCCTACTTTTCAGCATTGTATAAAAAACACTCCCGCATAGACTACATATTTATGACTCAGAGGGACCTGCCCCTGCTGAGTGCTGCCGCCACAGGGGTCCAGGTACTCTCGGATCATTGTCCAGTTTCCCTGACCATAAATTGGAGAGAGGCGCCTCCTAAGCTATGCAGTTGGCGATTAAACCCGACTTTACTGACTGATCCCAATACCCTTAAACAGGTCACAACGACTTTGGACCTCTACTTTCAGACATATGACACAGAAGACATATCACCTATGACTTTATGGGAAGCCCATAAATGTGTAGTACGGGGCGATCTGATCCGTTGCGGGGCGCAGAAGAAGAGGGAGGCGAACCTACAAATAGAATCCCTTGTGAACAAAATAAGACAACTTGAAACACAACACAAACAGTCGCGAGCAGAAGCGATGTCAGCGGAGCTACTACAAGCCCGTGAACAACTACAGCAGACACTCAATTTTAAGAAGAAACGCACATTGTATTTTAAAAGACGCTTCTTATATGAGAACAGGGACAAATGTGGCAAATTCCTAGCCAAGGCGCTTAAAACCCTACAACACTCAGGTTCCATTGCGTCCATCAGGGACGCTGATGGCACACAATTACAACTTTTGGAAAAAATCGCAGCAAAATTCCATACATACTATTCAAATTTATATGGCATACCACCGGCCCACAAACCACCTGATCTAGTGGGAAACAGGGAACAAACCCTTCAACACTATCTTTCCGAGAGCGGTCTACCTACCCTCGCGGCGGCAGAGGTGGAGCAGCTGGAGGAGCCCTTCACTGAGGAGGAGCTCCTGCTAGCTATGAAAAACGTGAAACCGGGTAAAAGCCCGGGCCCGGGTGGGTACACTTCACTCTACTACAAAAACTTCTCAGACCGCCTCAAGACCCCTTTATTACGCGCTCTAAATATCCTGAATACGCCCCAACCAGTCCCTGATTCCTTCACCTTGGCCCACATAACCTTATTACCAAAACCGAATAAAGATCCCTCTGACTGTTCTAATTACCGGCCAATATCCCTACTCAACCTAGACCTGAAAATCATGGCAAAAATGCTAGCTACCAGACTGACACCCTTGCTACCTGGACTGATTGCACTGGAACAGGTGGGCTTTATGCCCAGGCGCGAGGCGCGGGACAATGTGGTTAAAGCACTCAATCTGATCCATCTAGCTAGGACCCGAAAGGTCAAGGGCCTTCTCCTGTCCACCGACGCGGAGAAGGCCTTCGACCGTGTGGCTTGGGACTATCTGTTTGCGACCTGTCGATACATAGGCCTGGGATCACATATGGTTTCATGGATTATGTCCCTCTATAACAACCCTAGGGCACAACTTAAGGTGAACGGGACACTCTCGGAGCCGGTGCGGATTGGGAACGGGACTAGACGGGGATGCCCCCTATCCCCGCTCTTGTTTATTCTGGCTTTGGAACCCTTCATTAGGCCTGTCAATAACAATGTGGACATCAAAGGTTTTCACGTTGGGCTTAAAACGTACAAAGTAGCAGCCTACACAGACAATTTACTCTTCTTTCTCAATTCGCCCCACATCACCATTCCCAATCTGCTTAAGGCCTTCCAGTGTTATGGGTATGTCTCAAACTTGAAAATAAACTATAGCAAATCGGAGGCGCTGAATCTTACGCTCCCTCCTGCGACTTTTGCTAGGGCTCAAACCCTGAGCTCCTTCAAATGGGAACCTAAATCACTCACATATTTAGGAGTGAAGCTTACGGCATCGCTCTCCCAGATCTATAACGCCAATTTTGCACCCCTACTGAATAAAGTACAGAAAGACCTTGACCATTGGACCCTTAGACCATTCTCGTGGTTTGGCAGGGCATCCATCCTTAAGATGGTTATCCTACCTAGACTTCTGTACCACTTCCATACTTTACCGATACACGTTCCCCGTAAATTCTTTGACCGCCTAAACACCCTAATGCGCATCTTTATATGGAAGGGGCAAAGACCACGCATTGGGTTGAACATCTTGACAAGACCGAAGGACTGTGGAGGAATCGGATTACCCGACTTCCAACTATACCAGTATGGAGTCCAACTTGCACGCGTGATAGACTGGAATTGCCACCATACTCAGAAGGATTGGGTATCATTGGAACAAGCACAGACCCCATACCCAATAGGGTCATTGCCATGGATTGCATGGCAGGCAATCAGGAGTGATACCCAACAACACCCCTTAGTGTCTAACACCATTAAACTTTTTCTGAAAGTAGTGAACAAACACAAATTATCATCCCCTTACAGCCCACTAACACCGGTTACCCGAAATCCAGATTTCGGTCCGGGCCTGGACCTACAGCTGACTGCCCCCTCAGACCCAACTATGCCCCTTTTGGTAACCCATTGTACGGAATCCGGGAAAATTAAACCCTTTGATAGAATCCAACGGGAACTACACCCACAGAAACTCCCCTCTTACTGGAAGTATCGCCAACTGCATAGCTTTATGCATTCCGCCAAAACTAAACAAAACTTCTACAGACCGTTGACCCCCTTGGAATCCCTTTGCCTCTCAGCCTCCCCTGTGCCCAAGACTACCTCTCTGATGTACGCTTAGCTGCTTGCTGAGGGCAGTAAAAGCCAACTCCGCTCCAGGGAACTCTGGGAGAGTGCATTACAGATCACTTTCACAGATGATCAATGGCAAAGAGCTCTGATCTTCGCACACAAATGCTCCATTGGCACGGGATTCCAGGAGATGTCATACAAACTTCTAATGCAATGGTATGCCACTCCGGTCAGAATCCAAAAATGGTACCCCCTCGCATCAGACGTGTGCTGGCGATGCGGGTTTAGGCCCGGGCACTTTACTACATGTATGGTGGGAATGCCCTCCGCTGGCGCAATTCTGGAGCAATTCTAGACCTCATTACAAAGATTACAGAAACTACGATTACACTAAATGCTCCTTTCTGCATTCTCCATATTGCTGATTGCTCCATGAGGCTCTATAAGAGGTCGCTCACCAGACATTTATTGAACGCGGCCAAGATCCTCATCCCCAGACACTGGAAATCAAATGTCACCCCCACTGTTTCTGAATGGCTCCTCTCGGTGAATGGTATTTATAACTGGGAGGAGACCGTGGCCATCACCAGAGACTCAGTTGTAAAGTTTAATAAAACCTGGTCCCCCTGGTTAACCTTTAGATACTCGGACAACTACCCTCGATTAGACAGTGGGTAAGACAATTTCTCACCGACTGGCAATGCTTTCCCTCAGATCAGTTATCATTCAGGCTAAATATCAAAGGTATCAAAATAGCTCAAGATAGATCACCTGATTTACCTTGGTGTACTGACCAGGGTGGATGGTACGCGATCCTGGTGGACGCGCACCCTGGTTACCTCTCTGATGTCTGTACCTCTCTACTTACCTATCCCACTTCCCCCCTTTTTTTTTCCTTTTTTTTGGTTTCTGCTATAGCTCGGCTCTTTTCTAGGATATAGAAGATGTTTATAGGCATAGTACATCATTGACTTACGCTATTTAAGTGCCTAGACTGTCTTGTGAAATGATGTGAGATTGTATTCGCTGTTCCGCTTTATACATATGTTGGAAGTGGAGCCTATTCCTGTACCCTTCTGTTTCTCTTTGTATATGTGTTATTAACCCAATAAAATTTATTGTGACAAAAAAAAAAACATGATCAATGAACGCTATATTGTTTACCTTATCAAAGTATGTAAACAAAAGTAGTGTAAATATATTAAAATTAAAATAACACAACTTAGTGCAAGATAGTGATTAAAACATTGGTGCCATGTGTTTGTAACCAAAAGTCCCAGTGCATCAAAAAGTATTAACAACAGAGAAACACAGCACACCTTCTATGTTTAAAATGGACTCTCACCTCAAATAAAAACCACATTAAAATGACCAGTCTACCTCACACAGCAAGGCAGCAAAAGTAATTTGTCCACAGTCTGCCTAGGAAAGGAGCAGCCAATCATGTGAAATCCTGTCTGCTTTCCTACAGTGAAAAAACCTGACACATAAAAAAAAAATTGTGTTTCCACACCCCTTCTCCTGTGACTGACAGACTAATTAGGAGTCTCATGCATGAGTATGAGAGAAGGGGAGTGCATCCCACAGCCATCCACACAGATCACTCCTGAAATAGCTTGAGCCTGAGGAGACTGTAAAATCCCCATAAACATTGGGCATCATTTGAGGCACAGGAGGTGCAGACTTTCATAGGTGTCAGGGAGCTGAGTAACTGTTGGGAATCATTACACAATGGGACACTGCTGATACTTTGTGGGTGTGCTCTACTAAAGGAGGAGGGGGGATATGTGTTTTCACAGGTCAACATTATCAACATGGCAGTTAAACAGCCTCACACAGATTTAACCCCACAGCTGCCAGAGAGAGAGCCGAGCAGTAGGATCACAATTAAGCCCTTACTGGCTGGACACTTTTACTGTGTAACTAGTGGGTACTACTTGTAAGTCTTGCTAGTGTGGTTTCCAGGAAAGGGGGGGGGGTGGGGGGTGGGGAGTGTACAGATGGGAGGATAAGTCCTGTGATGTCACATCTCCGTATCCCGAGCTCTGGCCTGTAGACATGCCCACAGACCGGAGTTATTCAGAGGGCTGTAACAGGCACAGGGATCAGAAGATTCAGGTACAACTAATTTTTTGATTTTTAAAGAAAAAGCTAAAACATGGTGCATGTCTTTTATGATTATTGAACATGAGTTTTATAACAACTTTAATGTTCACCTCAAGCATTTCCAACTGTGGGGTAATATGTAGACTCCTCAGATATGACTTCCTCTTTAGGAGACCACTCTGGTATTGCCACTTAGAATTGTGCTTCTTCTATATTATAATACAGATAGTCAAAGCCACAAAGGACCAACCATAGTGTAGTATAATGTGACACTCTTTTATTAAAATGATGGTAAAATATTGCACCCATCTATGCATAGTACTACCAGACATATAATCAGTACATCAGGACTGCGTCCAACTTCCAGCACCCAACTAGTGATGTCACTTTCGACTCTGTCCTAATGCGTTGCACCACTTCCCATGTGGCTTCATCAGAGAATGGGCCAAGTGGCAAACAGGAAGAGATTAAGTAGCCACATTTGTTTAAACTTTGTTATGGTAACCTCGTAAATGAATGATGGCAAGGAACAAATATCAGAAGCCAGGAGCAGATGCCAGCTGTCATGGTGCACACACGTACATCCTAAAAAATTATTTCAGAGACTTAGGAACTATATTGAAAAAAAGTCCCAAAGTCCTCCTTTTTTCCTTATTCAATTAGGGATGGAGGTACTAAGCCCTACAGGCTATGTGCTTCATTTAAAGTCCCACAAATCTCCTTATTATATACTTACCCAAGGATGGAGATGCACAACTATAGTTGATCTGATGACAGCATATATTATTGTCATCTAGTTTGCAGACTCCTATTGATCAGAGTCTGCTCTTAATGCACATACTGTATATACAAACTATGGAACTCAATTATTTAGATACACAGAACATTGCTACATGTTGAAAGGTTACGTCCCCTGGGGTTCACGCAGTTTGGATATCTAGGGCTCTGGGTCTGTCTTTGTTTTTGAAGAGCTGCGATGCGCTCTGGGGGCCCTCCCTCTCACCCCTGTGATGGGCTGGACACTTTGTGCAACAGCACCACGCCTTGTGTTGGCACGTGGTTTATTTTGAGCGGTGTTCACCTTACAGGGGAGTTATTTTGGTGTCATTGCTTTGGTGGTAACCTTGCCCAGGCTATGGCATTTCCTCCCCCTTCCTTTGGTGAATGCGAATGTGATGCTGGGAGGCACCCGTGATCATGCCAATGGCATATATAACACATCTTGCTGGACATCACATGCACAACTAGGTATTTTGATTGGGTTGTGTCACTCATCTCTTTTTCTCCTTATTTTGGCACCTGTGTTCATCAAATGACTGTGGGTAACCTCACTTTGGCTATAATTTCCCTATTCCTCACATCTGCACCACCCTCTATTTTCACTATTGTTTTTACAATCATCTTCAAGTCTCAGCTGGTTTAGGAGCACTTACTATTAATCTTACAATCTCCATTGCATTGTGGGTTTTTTCTTTTATTGGAATCCACCCAATAGTCACCCAGTATATGTCACTAAGGCAATTGCCATATATATTTTCCCTATATATTTTTTAATATATGTTTTTTATTATGTTTACACATAATATTTTTGCAGACCCTCTTTTGGGATTGACAATGTTACCACTGACCATAAAATGGAGATCCATACCCCTTGTGATGTCCCTCTCTGTGCTCCTTGGCATCCAAAGGCAGTCCTCCTTCAGCTCCCAGTGGAGGCATCTCCACCTGGCCCTCTATCCATAACATCATGTATTGACCTCTAGGTTGATATGTAAGTATACTAGAGAGGGATGTATAGTTAGGTGAACTTTTGTTCCTTCTTCCCCCCTTTCCCCTTCTATACTACTCTACTTATAATTACATTACAATATTTTTTCCATATGTTGACGCTTATTGCACCTTCTCCTGATGAAGTGGAAACTGTTCCACGAAATGCGTTGAGCTTTATAGGATGCCAATAAATCCATCATGCATTTACATTCATGTTTAAGTCTCTCTCTCTCTCTCTCTCTCTCTCTCTCTCTCTCTCTCTCTCTCTCTCTCTCTCTCTCTCTCTCTCTCTATATATATATATATATATATATATATATATATATATATAATTTTTTTTTTTTTTCATCAATCATGAGTTTGTTGTGTCATATTTAATTTATTCAAACCATCAGCTCGTAACCTTGTCTTCACATGCTATAATGTGTTATGATCTTATTTTAATTTCAAATATTTTTATTGACAAAAATCAGAGTTGCGACAATATGAGTTACAATATTACAAGTCATTGGGAATTTGGAAACAAAGCTTATGGGAAGATTAATTAGGAGATACAAAAATCATTAGAATGCAAGCTGTTTATCCAAAGAAGAGAAGCCAGCAAAATGAATAATATCTCAACATTTTTGTTTCCGAAAATTATGCAAGTCTGGATATAACGGTTCTATATAGGGTATTGAGATTTTGGGACAAAACCCCTATTAAGTGATCCCAGCAGCTGATGGACCCAGGCTGCTACTGTCAGACCCCAAATGGGATCTAGCTGTGTCGGAGGAGGTGTGCCACCTGCCACATACAGCCCCTAGGAGATATAATCTTATTTATCACGGTATTGAATTCAAAATCCTTTAGTATCCCTTTCTGGCATTATGTTAACCACTTCAGCCCCGGAAGAATTTCCCAGGTTAGGACCAGAGCACTTTTTGCGATTCGGCACTGCGTCACTTTAACTGACAATTGCACGGTCGTGCGACGCTATACCCAAACACAATTTGCGCCCTTTTTTTCCCACAAATAGAGCTTTCTTTTGGTGGTATTTGATCCCCTCTGCATCATTTCCGATCACCGATATAAACAAAAGAATAGCGACCATTTTGCAAAAAAAAAAAACACATTTCTTAATTTTTGCTAAAATTCTAATCCAAAAAAAATATATAAAAAAACATTTTTTTTCACCAGTTTTGGCCGATTTATATTCTTCCTCATATTTGTGATTAAAAAAATAGCAATCTGCGTTTATTGATTGGTTTGTGCAAAAGCGGCCACGTTTACGGATGGTGAGAATTAATTTCTGGGGTTTTTATTATTTTTTTTATTTTTTTACTAGTAATGGCGGTGATCTGCGATTTTTAGCGGTACTGCGATATTGCAGCGGACATGTCGGACATTTTTAACACTTTTTTGGGACAATGACATTTATATAGCGATCAGAAATTTAAATGTCCACTGATTACTGCATAAATGTCACTGGCAGTGAAGGGGTTAACCTACAGGGGGAGATCTAGGGGTTAACTGTGTTCCCTGGGTGTGTTCTTACTGTGGGGGGGGGGGGGTTGGGCTACCATGGGCATGAGAGATCTAACTGATCCCAGTGACAGGGATCAGTAGATCTCCCATGCCCCCACTAATAGAGCGGGGAACCGTCGTGTTTACATCGGCAGTTCCCCACTCTTTGCCTGTGGCCGCTCATCGCGGCTCGCCGGCGGACATTGGGTCCGCATGAGCCGCGGGCACACTCCTCAGGAGTGCGGCGGGCGTGCGCACCCCCTAGCGGCCATTCGCAGATCACCGCCTTTTTATGCCGATTCGCGGCCAGCGTCCACACTGCCACCGTAAATAGACGGTAGGCAGTGTGGAACTGGTTAAAGCAGGTTCCTTTGTCATTATTATATTAGCTCAGTTAGTTAGTATCAGCATCTCTACTAAGAGCTTTCTCAAGATTAGAACCTGTAATATCGACTTAAAATAATAACTTTTAGAAGGAAAAGAAAAAAGGGGGAAAAGAGAGGAAAGACAAGTCAAAGGTGAAAGTCAATAGAGGAGAAGGGAGGCGAGAGCTATTACCATATCCTCTAGACAATGTGGTCACGCTGTGGTATGACAGTGGTTGGAAGAGATCATTCCTGGGAAGAGGGGAATACCTATAAAAGAAGCCCAAGGTTCCCAGGTAGCTTCAAATTTTTGGGAGGAGCCTGTGAGCACACTTGTTAGTTTTTCCTGTCCATTATCCAAGAGATCTTTCTGATCACAGCTTTAAAAGAAGTATGAGGGGTTTTCCAGGATTTAGCTATAGTGACCTTAGTACTTAGGAGAATAAAATGAATTAATCTGTGCGTTACCTTCGGGATGTTCGGTATATGTGCGTTTAAAAGTGCCACTGCTGGTGATCTGGGGATTTTAATATTAACTACTCTATATATTAGATTAAAGACTTTTTTCCACAGGGGTCTCATCCTGGGGCATTACCACCAGATGTGGCTAACCGTGCCCCTCAGCTAGCATCCCCTAAAACACAAAGGGTCAGCCGAAGGATACATGTCAGCCAACCTGGATGGAGTCATGTACCAGCGACCCATAACTTTGACATTTGCCTCTATAACAGAGATGTTTAGAATTCCCTTATAGGCTGCAGACATGGCCTTATGCCAGGTTTCTAAGTTCTAATGGAACTGGAGATCTTCCTCCCAGGCCTTCATATAATGTGATTTAGTCTTTTGTTCAATGAGTGACACATAGATGATCGAAATCCCTCCTCTCTGCTCCGTGGCAAGGCCACACCAGTTTTCATAGTCTGTCATAAGGGGGGGGGGTGGGCTTAACAGTCCAGATACCCATATCTATTTATCTTGGTCAGGGAAGGCTACAAACTCGCCTGGTCGGCCTGCAAGCAATTATGGATATAGAGCTACACCTCCAGGCAACTATAACTGTTTTACAAACTAGTGAACTGTGTCCAAAACCATCTGAGGAGAGACCCCCCCACCAGGACCCATATGTAGTCAGGGGCCTATCCCCACGGACAGCAGGGGCCAGCCCCCCCGGCCAAACCCAGGGGGGGCCCCAACCGCCTAGGGGAGGGCACCCGGCCTACTCCAAGTTGTGGACATCTACCACCTGAAAAAATAAAAAATTTGTAAACTCATTTGGGTCAAAGCCCTCAGGCGCAACATCCCATGAACCCATGGTACCCGAACCCAGACCACAGAGCCACTGAAAAGAAAAAGAAATCTACTCTTTTAAGGTGCAAGTAGACCCTGTGGGAGTAAAAAAGCAAGTCAACACAAGGAAGAACCATGAGATAGGATATAACAAAACTGGGAGAGCGAGTCCCTCAGGACTCTCGGCAGTTCAGAAAAGATTTGAGTGCCTCAAACGAGGGCAGAGATCCCTCAACACAAGAAACCTGTGTTATAGGACTTTCTTCAAGTTAAGTCATTTTCTTTGGATTTCTTTGACTTAGATTTGTTCCAAAGGGGGTTAGGGGACTGGGCGGAGGGGGCCTCTTGGCTCAAACATGTCCTCCACTTGATGTATCCATATCGGCTTCTTGTGAAATGAGCTGCAGGTGGGGAAGGATCTTCTCTCCTTCTGAGAGGGAGGAGAAGGAGTGATATTTAGACTGATAGAGAATCTTCACCACAAAGGGAAAGATCCACCAGTATTTTATATTTTTGGCGGCCAGAATATTGAGGATAGGTTTTAGTGATCTTCTTCTTTGGATGGTGGCCTGAGATAGGTCTGCGTAGATCTGAATCGGGTGACCCTGGTAGGAAAGCTGATTGGTACATCTGGCTTGTTTCGTCACTTCTTCTTTCACTGTGAAGAAGTGTGGCTTGGATATGATGTCTCTGGGAGTACCGTCTTTCCTGTGGGGGGCCCAAAGCTCTATGAACTCTGTCCAGTTCCAGACGGGATGATGGAATAGATGGGATCAGTAGTTTAATAATGTCCTGGACCACCTGAACAGGGTCCTTAAATGACTCAGGAACTCCTCTCATCCGAAAGTTTTCACGTCTAGAGCAATTTTCCATTTCATCAATCTTGAGAAGAGCAGATTCTAGACGCTCTTGAAGTATTTGGATGTGGTCAGAATTCTGGTTGGTGCGGGAGGCTGTCATGTCTAATTTATTTTCTATGGCCTCCATTCGGGCGCCCAAGTTTTGAAAGTTTGCTTTCATTTTTCCCATTATTTTGGTTGTAATTGTAATTAAACCCCTGTCTAACAGTTCCGCTAATCTCTGGTATAGATCCCCAGGGGGAGAGGGGGAGTCCAGAGCGGGGATATTCAGAATAATAGAATCCTGGTAAGGGAAGTGTGGTAGGCCCGAGGGGGTCCTGTGGATACGCCAAACTCTCTGCCCAGGAGGGATTCTGTGGATGTTGGAGATAGGCTAAGGCCCTGCACAATGTCTCTCTGGAGCTGTGGTGTATAGGTTAGGGACGCTGGAGCGATCACTTGCCTGCCTTCTGGAGATCCTTCTCCTCTTTTTGACTGCCTCGTGGTGTCGGTGGCCATCTTGGTACACCCGTTCTGGTCCACCAAACGGAGTTGCATGCCGAGATCTCTCCAAACCAGGCCCCTAGACATATGCGGGGGTGCCCGGTGTGCTCAGGGATCTTGAGGAGTGTGAGATGAGCGGGTGCCAGGGCTCCAAACGGTGCTGAAGGCTCTGGGCTCTCTGGGTGCTGCGGAGGACCCGTCTCACGCGGCCATCTTGGATCGCCCGCGCATACGCACTTCCGTTATGATTAGAATTGAGCGAACACCTGGGCGTTCAGGTTCTGCGGGTCTGAATGAACTTTGGGAAAAAGTCCGGGTTCGGCACCGAATGTTGCCCAAACATTATCCCGGACCCCGAACCCCATTGAAGTCAATGGGGACCCGAACTTTTAGGCACAAAAATGGCTGTAACAAAGTCCTGGCAAGTGCTAGAGGGCTGCAAAAGGAAGTAAAATGGGGTAAGAGTAGGGCAAGTGCCCTACAAAAAAATGGGGATAGGGAAAATAAATTAAAATCAAATAAACTAGGAGATGATTTTTGAACATTAATGTGTCACTTACAGCTGAAGCTAAAACCTCTCCCTTTAGAACTAGGAGATGATTTTTGAACAATAATCTGTCCCTCTAAGCAGAAGCCTCTAGCTAGTGCAGTCAGATCGCTCAAAGCAGCAGTATGTGAAATCTCAAATGACTCCCACAATCTGATCATTGTGTACAATCGAATCGATCGTTGTGTTAGGCAGGGTTTGATCTGCAATCTGTCACTCAAAACAGTAGTATGTGAAATCTCGATTCTCAAATTTCTGCAATCTGTCCCTCAGAGCAACAGTAGTAGTAATCTCAGGATGCAGGATCAGATGTTAAAATGTCTGCAATCTGTCCCTCACAAAAACGCTGGCAGCTTCCTCTCCCTACACTATTCAGTCTCAGAGAGCATGTGACTGCAGCATCAAGTGACTCCAGCTTATATAGAGGCTGGGTCACATGATGCAGGCATGGCTGTGATGGCTTCTAAGGGCAAACCAGTGAAACGCTTGTTGATTGGCTGCCCTGCAGATATTCAAATTGCGTGATCAACTACCAGAACCCAGAACCCGAACCCAAATGTTTTTTGAAACGTCCGTGTTCGGGTCCGGGTCCCGGACACCCCAAAGTTCGGTACGGACCCGAACGTTACAGTCTGGGTTCGCTCAACACTAGTTATGATCTTATTTTTTTTTTTTCACAATAAATTTTATTGAAAGTAATTAAAACACTTACAAGTTATAACATCTCTGAATATAATATCATATAAGAATGATGCCCTATTGATTACTCATCAGAGCAAGAATATATAACCACAGAAGTATTATTTAACATTTATTGTCATGAGTAACAAGGTTCGGATCAGTAAATGTACTTCAGTTAGTCGTGCTGATTATTCAGATGAGGTCTTGTAGAAAGAAATCAGTAGGAAAAGTGGGATAAAAGAACAAAGAAGAAAGAGAGTCAGTGGGGAGAAGAGAAAAAAAAAGGGGGGGGGAGGGGAGGGGGGCAGGGGCAAGAAAGTCTCTATTGTATGAGGATGGATGATTGGGGAGTATTTCCAGGAATATGGTTATTTGAATAAGTTCTCGTATATCTCTGTGTGGGTAAAAACAGTCCAATGTCTCCAAAGTGCGTGGAGTTGTTTGGTGGAATCTCTTTTGTTTGCAACTGTTTCTTCCATGTGTCTAATGGAATTAACTTTGATTATCCAGTCTTTGATCGAGGGGACGGTTGGAGATTTCCAGTGAAGCGATATAAGTGCCTTAGCGGCATTGAGAAGGTGTCTAGTCAAGCAGTTTTTATATGATTTGTAAGAGGCTTTGTTTAAATGTAAGAGGCAGCACGCTGCATCTAAAGTGAGGTTAGTGTTAGTAATTTTTTTTATCCAGTATATGATCCGATTCCAAAACTTTTGGCACATTCCCACCAAATATGTAGGAAGGTACCCCTATCTTTCTGGCATCTCCAACATCTGTCTGAGATAAGATTGTTCCAAGATTTAAGCTTGGTTGGGGTGATGTACCACTGGGTGCGGATCTTGTATGCAGTTTCTTGTAATTTAGTGCTAATTGAGCACTTATGGGTAAAAACAGCAGCTTTCTCCCACTGTTTATCTGATGTTATAATTTTTAGATCCTTTTCCCAGTGTGCTTCAATTCTATCAGACATAGGTTGGGATAGCCATTTATACATCAAAGAGGTGCACTTGCTTATAGGTTTTTGGTCAAAGCATATTTTTTCAAAGCTCGTAAGGGGCCTTATCAGATTTTTTTGTTTGTTGTTCTGAATAAAATCATATATCTGGAGGTAATTCCAGGACGTCAGATGATTCTGGGTGAATAACTGCCTCAATTCAGAGAAGCTTTTAATTTTTCCCTTAGAAATACAATGCCAGACAAGTAAGGGGAGGTTTGAATCTGTTAAGGTGAGGTTAGTCTTTATTTTTAACTATTGCGGACAACGGGCTTGGGGAGGAAGAAAGGTTGTGTGGGGTGGCGATTTTGTGAAAAATGTTTAGTGTGGTAGATATCAGAGGATGGTCTACCACACTCGGTGGGTAGTTTTTTGGTTTTGACCATGGGAGATGGAGTATTAAGGCGTGCGATCCGCTCTTCTCAAGTTTGACCCATTCTTTGTTGTCCTGATGGCAATGCCAATCAATGATTCTTGTTAGGTGGGAGGCGAAGTAATAATTCTTATAGTTGGGGACGCCCAATCCCCCTTTTGTTTTGTTTAGGTAGAGGAGAGTTAAATTTTTGAAAAACACTTGTGGCAGCTCTATTGGGAGTGCGTGGAACAAGTACATCAGTCTGGGGAGGATCACCATTTTTAGGATTGCCTCAACATGGGTAGAAAGTTTTGGGTGTATAATTGGTCTATTTTTGGGGTTAATCTGATACCTAGATATTGAAGGCTGGAATGTTCCCATTTATAAGGGCAATTTTGGATAGTCAATTCAACTGTCGATTTACTAAGGGAAAGGTTCATGGCTTCAGATTTTTTATTGATAATTTTGAAATTTGAAATGTAATTGAATAGTTGGAACCATTTGTTTAGATTAGGTATAGTGATGTGTGGCTGGGAGATAAAAAACAACATGTCATCAGCATAAGCTGCAGTTTTGTATTCTGTTCCATCGATCACAATGCCGTGTATGTCTGATTGTAATTTAATGGTCCCAATTAGGGGTTCTAATGTGATGATGAATAGTATTGGAGATAGCGTTCTGTTGCTTATTTGTATCGGGCCCGAGAACGTGTCGTTAACTTTGATTCTGGCACTAGGATTAGTATAAAGTTTATTAATCCAATTTATTATTTTCCAATATGTCTGCAAGTGGTCAACATGTAGTCCCATGCAATTCTATCAAAAGCCTTTTCGGCATCTGTTGATAGTAACATGGGTTCCATCTTGTCTAAATGGGTTCTATGGATGAGATTTAAGGATTTAATAATATTATCCCTAGCCTCCCTACCAGACATGAAGCCTACTTGGTCGGGTCATATAATTTTCCCTAGCATGGGTTTGATTCTATTGGCCAGGATTTTTGCTAGGATTTTGAGGTCCAAGTTTAACCACTTCAGCCCCGGAAGGATTTCCAGCTTTAGGACCGGAGCCCTTTTTGCGAATCGGCGCTGCATCGCTTTAACTGACAATTGCGCGGTCGTGCGACATTGTACCCAAACGAAATTTGTGTCCTTTTTTTCCCACAAACAGAGCTTTCTTTTGGTGGTATTTGATCACCGCTGCATCATTTCTGATCGCCGCTATAAACAAAAGAAGAGCGACAATTTTGCAAAAAAACCCAAATTTCTTACTTTTTGCTAAAATACAAATCCAAATAAAAAATATAAAAAAAACATTTTTTTTCACAGTTTTTGGCCGATTTATATTCTTCCTCATATTTGTGATAAAAAAAATCGCAATTGGCGTTTATTGATTGGTTTGCGCAAAAGCGGTCGCGTTTACGGGTCATGAGAATTAATTTTTGGGGTTTTTATTTTTTTTATTTTTTACTAATAATGGCGGCAATCTGCGATTTTTAGCGGTACTGCAATATTTCAGCGGACATGTCGGACCATTTTGACACTTTTTTGGGACAATTGGCATTTATACAGCGATCAGTGCTATAAAAATGCACTGATTACTGTGTAAATGCCATTGGCAGTGAAAGGGTTAACCTGCAGGGGGCGCTCTAAGGGTTAACTGTGTTCCCTGGGCGTGTTCTAACTGTATGGGGGACTGCCCTACCAGGAGAAGGGAAGTGGTCACAGCCTCCATGTAGAGGAAGGCTGTGATCACAGCCCTTCCCCCCTCACAGAACGGAGGTCCGTGTTTACTTACACGGACCTCCGTTCTTTCACTCCAGGGGGCATCGCGGGTTGCCAGCGGAGATCGACTCCGCCGCACCCACTCCCTGGCCCTCCCCGAACACAGTGAGCGCACGGGCGTGCCTCCGGCGGCGCTCGCGCGCTCACTAGGCTCGATCTCGGGGCCGCCGTCGTATGACGGCGATTCGCGTTACAGAGCCACTTTGTCGCCGTCATTTGCCGATCAGCCGTCGGCAAGTGGTTAATAAGGAGATGGGCCTATAGTTGGAGCAGTCAGTAGGGTCTTTGTCTTTTTTGGGAATGACTGTAATATGAGCAAGGGCGAAATCTCGAGGGGGGGCCTGATCATGAATCAGGTGGTTGAAGGCCAAGGTGAGTGGTTTGTTTAAGATATTTTCAAATGTTCTATAATATAGTGATGTGAAGCCATCTGGCCCAGGACTTTTGCCAGTTTTCATGTCTGTAATGGCTAAAGTAACTTCTTAATTTGTGATGGATTGGTTCAAGGAGGTTGTCTCGCTCTGAGAAAGCTTAGGTATTTTGCTGTCAGTGAGAAACTTTTGTATAATTTGTTCTCTGTTACCTGTGCAATCTTTGGGTCTGTTTGTGTGGGTAGGTTATATACTTTTGTATAGAAATCGTAAAATTGTTTGGCAATGGTTTCTGAGTCATATGAGGGTTTACCCTTTTTATCTCGTATGCAATGTATGTTACCTGCGTGTTGTGAGTCTTTTAGTGCTCTTGCAAGATATTTGCCACTTTTGTCTCCCGACTCATAGTAGATTGATTTTTTCAGGAAAATTGCTCTTCTATAATTATGGTCTAAGATGTTTTGTAGCTCTTTCCTCTTGTCTATTAGTTCCTGTTCTACAGCAAGTGACAGTGAATGTTTGTGCTGGGTTTCCAGTTTCTTAATTTGGGAGATAATGTCTTCCAGGTGTTTTTCCCTTTCCTTCTTTTTCCTGGCGCCTAACTTAATGAGTTCTCCTCTGATGACAGTTTTATGGGCTTCCCAGATTGTCATTGGGGAGAGTCCAGGAGTGCTGTTCAGGTTGAAATAATCATTAATGGAGGAGTAAATGCGATTCTGAGTCTCCTGATCGGTAAGCAGAGCCACGTTTAGTCTCCAGTTAAAGTTCTTTTGTACATTCTTCTGAGTTACAAGTGACATTGAGATGGGAGCATGATCTGAAAGTGTAATTGTACCTATTTCTACACTAGATATATCCAGCAAATCTCTTTGAGAAATGAATATGTGATCTATCCTAGTATATCTTTTGTGCGGGGCAGAATAATAGGTGAAATCTTTAGAGGTGGGATGTAATGTTCTCCATGTGTCTATTAGGGTTAGGGATTGAAGTAGTGTCTTTATTAAAACTTTTCAAAAACAAGAAAACAAAGGGAACATACATATTAAAAAAAGAGAAACTTTTCCAGAGTGGTTCACCTAAAGTCATTTTTCACAGCAACATCTATCTCAGAGCATATAGGTGCAGCTATAAACGATTGGTTCAGGTTTATTAGGTCAGCAAATCCATCTGGCTAGTCATCGTCCCAGCCTTGTGGATTCACATAGAGATGTCCATCTGGTGGTGCAAAGGGTGAAAGTGTGATGACATCTGCAATAGTTCATCTGTTAAGCCTGAAGAATAGAAGTGTTCATGAGCTTTCTATATGCTTGCTATGGTCTGGATATAATGCCGTGGAGATTGCTAGACTGTTGAAGTAATCAAGTGAGTGTATAAAGTGTTGCGAATTGGTGTACTCACAGTACCTTTGTTTACATGTAGCATAGTTCAATCTTCCACCCAATGAGGGACTGATATCTGTGTGCTGGTCTGTGGATTAGATGAGTCTCCAAGGTTGTCTCCTGTTAGGTCATAACAATCTTTGTTAGAGTGTAAATATGTAAGTTTGTATGTTGAGGAAATATTTGGATGCTGAGTTGAGGTATGGTTAGGGAATGTAAAGTTTGTCTGGTGTGTTCCTGTAAAAGGCTCTTTCAAATGGTGTAATGGTGCCATCTGCTGGATCAACTAGTATTTTCACTGTAGTGTAAGCACCATAGGGATAGTTTACTATCTGTGAGGCACCTTGGCCCTACACCTTCTAAGGGAGGGGGTAGCATCTATGTCCCAATAGGTAGGTGAAGAGCGAACCTAGGAGCCCATCAAACTCAGCAGTCAAATAGTAAAGAAATACCAAAGTTGCAATAGTCTATGATGGAGTGATGTGTTCCTTATGGCATGAAAAGAAATTGTCTTACAAGGTTAGTGAAATAATTTTACCTGGAGACTATCAATCGTGATCATATTGAAAAATGACTTGCCGAGATCATGGCAGTATATCCGAATCTCGTGCGCAAAATAGTGTCTTTATGACGCCAAATTTTTCATAAGAGATATTTAGGGTATAGAAAGTCTGTTGAAAAGAGAGCTGTATATTGCAGTCTATCTTATTCAGCCCTTGGGTTAAATCAGTGGTTCTCAACTCCGGTCCTCGGGACCCACTAACAGGTCAGGTTTGCAGGATAACGGAAATACATCACAGGTGATCTCATTTGCTGTTCAGTGATTGCAGTGTTCTAGTCTGCATCTCCCCAAGGCAATACTTAAAATCTGGCCTGTTACTGGGTCCCGAGGACCGGAGTTGAGAACCACTGGGTTAAATGAAGGTTTCATATACTTTACCAGTCTGAGAGCAGCCTTGCATTCAACGGTGCCATCTATTGGATTTATCTAGGAGTTACAGCTCCAAGTCAAAATAATGTAAGCTTTAATAAGGGCAACAGAAGAGAGAAGTTAGACCGTAGAACTGGTTTGGGTCATAGAACAAATGTCAATGTGTAGGTACATCAGAATTTTCCTTTGGCCCTTGGTGTTTTGTTTGGGGTGAAAAGTTGGCCTTGAGAATCAGAGTATTTTGGCTTTTTCCCTCCTGCCTGATATGGTGATTTGCAGGGTGTAGCTCTGCTGCATGATGTATTAAGGGGTACAGGGGGAGGCAGAGGAAAGTCTTTCTACCACTCAGGTAAGTCTATAAGGTCTATCTGTAGATGTTCACAGAATTGTGGCAATTCATCTGGGGTTCTTAGAAGATGCTGTTTCCCATTGTATTTTGCCTGAAGTGCAAAGGGGAACTTCCATCTGTAGTTTATGCCTTTATTTCTCAATACCTCCAGTAAAGGTTTAATGGCCCTCCTGTTACTCAGAGTGATCGGGGAAAGGTCCTGATAGATCTGGATGTTTGAATCATTGAATGTTATTTGATCGTTTTGTCTGGCTTTTTGTAATATTTCTTCTTTCAGAGGGAAACTATGCAAACAGCAGACAATGTCTCTGGGAGGGGAGTCATCAGAAGCTCTGGGTCTCAGAGCCCTGTGTGCTCTGTCAAAATCAATTGGAGCTTCTATTGGTCTTTCCATTAGGTTGTTAAATATGGCGCATAACGTGGATTTTATTTGATCCGAAGGGATCGATTCGGGGACCCCCCTCACCCTCAGATTATGTCTCCTCCCCCTGTTATCCAGGTCCTCAAGGTGGCGATTGATTGAGATCAAATGTTGGGAGTGGGTGGCCGTAACATGTTCAAGTCGCTTAATGGCTTTCACCCTGTTTCTCCCTGCTCTGTCGTTTGCTGCGATCTGTTTGGATAGTGTATGGATCTCAGCCTTGAGGTCTGAGAAGGCAGTGGAGAAAGATCGTTTGATGTCCGCGGCAATTTTGGACATATCTGAATAAGTGAGGGGTTGGTCAGCGGGTGAGGTATCTCTTACCAGGTCTTCAGAGGCGGCAAGTGAGGCTGTGTCGAAATCCTCGTCCTCCTCATGCTCTGTGCCCGTCGCCATCTTGGAAGCAGCTGAGTGTCTCTTCCCTTTCTCTTGGAATCTGAATAGGTCTGTGATGTTTTTGTTTGCAGAGAAGGTGGCCGAGCATTGCTGTCGTGAATGTGTGCCCGATTTTGTGATTCTGCCCATCTTCGAGTGTACAGCAAGCCGCGATGCAGCAGGATTGTAGTGCCTGTTCCCGGAGCTCGTCTCCTAAGCGGTCATCTCCTACGCTCGCCAAGCCACGCCCCCCTCTTATTTTAACAATCATGTTCTATTATATGTGCAATGTCTGTAATCATGAATTTTTACATTGTATTGACAAGGATGAGCAATAAAACAGTCCCTTATATTTCTATTCATATATACTAGCATGATTCCACTAATATATACATATTTTTGTTCATTAGTGTGTTCTCATAGCATAACATCCATATTTTATTGTTAGCATCTCATTTAAAATTCCAACCTCCTCCTTTTTTACTTATTGAAAAAAAGGACCTCCAAGGTGGTATTCTCAGAAATTCTGCCTGTACCTCAAACCACACCAAAAAGGCAGCAGGAAATTAGGGAAATGAACAAGTGGCTGAGGAACTGGTGCAGAGAGGAGGGTTTTGGGATCCTGGAGAACTGGGCTGACTTTTTGGTCAGTTACTGACTCTATAGTAGGGACAGACTGCACCTAATTGGGGAGGATGCAGCTTTGTTGGCAAAGATGATGGCCAAAAAGTTAGAGGGACTATTAAACTAGGAGGTGGGGGGAGGAATCAGAGAATGCAAAATTCAACAGTGAGCAAAGGTCAGAGGGTGCTGGGGGGGGGGCATTAATGGTAGTACAACCAGAATACAGAAACCAAACGTGAG
>BLSH010295086.1:96080-108361 GCA_018402905.1 Glandirana rugosa
GGGGTTTTATGTAAGACGACGAAGATTTATACCTCTACGGTGCACTCACTCTGAAAAACTGCCAGATCGACGCATGTCCTGGGGCTTTTGGTTAGTGGCGGAAGTACTAAAATGAGGAGTGAGGGATAGTGCCAAAGTCGGCTATCTGGGCATTCCATGGCCTCTGAAACCGTGATAGGGAGTGAGGAGTAAAATCATGAAGGCGGTGATTAGTTTTCGGGGTCCTGTACACAGCTAGACCGTCAAAAAGTCTCACTCACGTGGCATCTCCATATTTAGAAGCAGCAGAATGTATTTTGGGGTGTTCACATATACCCAGGGCATGTTCGAGCAACATATCATTTAGTGACAACTTTATGAAAAAAAAACCAAAACAAATTGTCATTTCCCTGAAACTTGTGGCAAAATATAAAATATTCCATGGACTCAACATGCCTCTCAGCAAATAGCTTGGGGTGTCCACTTTCCATTTTGGGGGGGTTCTATCTGGGCATTTCATGGCCTCCGCAACTGTGATAGGTAGTGTGGGGTGAAGGCATACATTTTTGCCCTTAGAAATCATGAAGGCGGTTGGTTTTTGGGGTCCCGTACGCAGATAGGCTCACAAAAAGTCTAACACATGGGGTATCCCAGTACTCAGGAGAAGCAGCAGAATGTATTTTGGGGTGTAATTCCACATATACCCATGGGATGTGTGAGCAATATAGAATTTCAGGGACAACTTTGTGTCATTTTTTTTGTCATTATTCAATCACTTGTGACAAAAAAATAAAATATTCAATGGGCTCAACATACCGCTCGGCGAATTCCTTGGGGTGTCTACTTTTCAAAATTGGGTCATGGGGGGGGGGGGGGGGTTGTACTGCCCTTCCATCATAGCACCTCAGTTTGTGGATGCTATAACTTTTGCGCAAGCCAATAAATATACGCTAATTGACTTTTTTGTTACCCGAGACATGTGGCTGAATGCATTTTGGCAAGAATGTATGACTAAAATTTAGTTTGTATTTTTAGTACGAACAACACGGGGCAGGAACCCCATATGTGAAGAGGTGGATTTGCAGGCACACACGAGACTAATGGATTGAATAAAATAAAACATTTATTATATCATTAAAAATACAAAAAATGTACATATGTATAAAATTGGGTACCCATAGGGAAAACCCAACTTAATTCTGCAAGATACATAGTTCTACATTATGCCAGAAATTGATACATATACATGATACCAGAACTATATGCAGAAATGTAGAATTAGGTTGACGCGTTTCGCAAACATGCTTCTTCTGGACCTTATTCTTTGCAGAGTATAAATAAAAAGTATACATGGTATAAATGAGTCAGACCATATAACTTAATAATAATATCCATATATGTATACATTGCCATATACCATTTGTGCTTACTTGTGGTTGTAAGAGCTCCAGGGGATGTTATTGGACCAGACTAAACACTTTCACTGCATATCTAAGTATGACGTAATAATAGATAATAATTAGTAATAAAAAATAAGTAATAAAAAAAAAACAAAACCTTTTAATTGTAGTTAAATTGAATTGTTAAAAACTACGCTGGTACCTGTACGTATGGGCCAAATTAGATGTTGCTAGGGTCTCCGATACTTGTGCACCAAGCCACTGATTCAATTGAAAAGGACAAAATTGTCTCTATAAAGTATATAACAATGATAATAACTATCCATTGTAATAGAAAGTACCACACAAACTGTGCTACGCTCTTATATTACTGATAATGTTAGAACAATCAAAAAACTAAAAGATAGCATATATTGGTCATACCTGATAAACGTAGCCATATGGCTTAGAATCCAAAATTGCTTGTATTGATAAGATGCCAAAACTATAGCCTGGAAGCACACATGGTGATTATAATGAGTAACTCTAAAAACGCTAAAGTGTCTAAGAGACCAATCAATGGGATAAGGCACCTACCTAAAGGCTTAATAATAACGTGCCGTCCTCTCTTTTGATACCCCGATCTCAGATCCAATGGACATAGTCTAGGATACATACGATACGGTAATATACTAAAGTAGCAGCAACAATATGGTTGCGATTTAGGTGCATAGAAAAAAAGGGGGGTATGCAAGCTTAATTTACCTCGTAGATGTCCGAAGGCGCTTCCCCATGTGACGTTTGTGCCGCCAGGGTCGTCTCTGGCTTGGCGTCTGGTTTATGAATCCCCCATTGCGCCATTGCGTAGCCGTCCCACGTGGTGGGCAGAAGTTGGCGTCACTGGTACGTGACGTCACACGCACGGCGCAACATGCGTTCCAACACACGGCGCTTGCCCAGTATAGGGCGCGCCGTGTGCAAGGAGAGTCAAGCCTTCGGATGGGGAGGGGGAGAAATCCTCCCCCTACAGCCCATCTTGCGGCTCCACTACTACCTACACACAAATTGAAGTGTGTGGAACGCATATGCCCGCCCCCTGAAACACGCCCCCAGGAGCTGAATGACAACCAACGAAAGAATATAGACAATTACAGCTAAACAGATGTATGGTGTAACTTAAGAAATACATCAGCAGGGCCGTTCTGCAATAACATACATAACAGGCTGACCACATAGAATGATGGGAATAAGTAAAGCACACATACCATATTCAGATATGAATGAAGGGAGCATTGGAATATATCCAGGGTGCGGGGACACATCTAAAGGAAGGGTTTATAGCTAAGAGTTTAATTTAAGCCAGGTTTCTCAGTGGCTTTTAAGAGAAATCCAGCGAGCTTTCACGCTGTAAAATAATTTTATCCAACTCCCCACCCCTTAGATTTTCCGATACCCGCTCCAAATCTGCAAACCGAACCACCTCAGTGCTATTGTTGTGATATAGGCCCAAGTGTCTGCCTATGGGTGTAGATAGAATGTTCTTGTTTCCATAATAAATATGGTCTTTAATTCTTCGCCAAAACTGATGTTTGGTCTTACCCACATAAAAGGCCCCGCATTCGCAGAACATTATGTAGATGATACCTATCGTTTGACAGTCAACAAAGTGTTATACACTATGTAATTCACCATTAGGCAGATAGAGGGTCTGATTTTCATAAATCCAGTGACAGAAGTCACATCCACCGCATTTCCATTTCCCATTGGGAGAATTTGGGACACCGTCCTGCGTATCTTGTAAGTGGCTTCGTGTCACCCTATTTCTAATAGAGCATGCTCATTTAAATGTAATTTCAGGAAATTCTTTCACATATTTCTTGATAATGTTATCATTTGTTAATAGATACCAATGATCTCAAATATTTTTTCTAATAGCCCTATGCTGCCTTGTGTAGGGGGTAATCAAACAAACTGTTTGGTCCTGAGTGGATTTGGGTCTTCAAAACATAACATCCTGCCTCGCGCTGTGATACGCTTTATTGAATGCCTTGCGTAAAAAAGTGTGAGAGTATCCTCTAGCTAGCAGTCTTTCACACAAGGCATTGACTTCCTTTTTGAATATCTCATCACTTGAGCAAATTCTCCGGAGCCTTAGATATTGTGAATATGGTATACTCTGCACCAAAGGCCCTGGATGGAAGCTTTGGGCATGCAGCACCGTATTCTCAGCTGTTGGTTTTCTGTATAGAGTGGTCACAATTTGGCCCTCATTGCTTAAACAGATTTGAATATCTAAGAAAGGGATGCTTACGAGATCTGATGACGTTGTAAATTTAAGATTGAATTAGTTGATGGATAACATGGAATAGAACTCATTCAGCATCTCCTCTGACCCCGACCACAGCATGAAAACATCATCTATGTATCGGAGCCAGAGGAGAATATATGGCCAGAAGGTGCCAAATCTATCGTCAGAGAAGATGGACCTCTCCCACCCCCCCAGATATAGGTTTGCATATGATGGGGCACAGCAAGTCCCCATCGCTACTCCCTGTATCTGGAGGTAGTGGGAGTCATCAAATATGAACACATTTATTGTTAAAATGTGTTCAAGAGCAGTGAAAATAATAGGATTTTATTAAGAACTTACCGTAAAATCCTTTTCTCTGAGTTCACTGACAAACGCAGCCCTTCATTTACAAGTGGGGTTTATGCACATCCTACTAGGAGTAGACTAGGCAAATAGAAAAAAAGCAAGCTTACCCCTCCCAGGGGGCCATCCTCACTCCAGCATATAACCCCCCAGCTCTGCATAGCATATCAGTTCGTAACAAGCCGTACAAACGCAACACAGAGGGGTGGGTGCTGCGTCTGTCAGTGAACTCAGAGAAAAGGATTTTACGGTAAGTTCTTAATAAAATCCTATTTTCTCCTACGTTCACTGACAGATGCAGCCTTTCATTGACAAGTGGGGATGTCCCAAAGCAGTGTCATTCAAGAGGGGTGGGTAAACAACAACTGTACCCAACAGAATCCTCTCAGGAGGCGCCAAACGCGCCTACACCGCCGCCTGTAAAACTTTATGGCCAAAAGCAGCATCCGCGAATGCTGACACATCAACTTTGTAAAACTTAGCAAAAGTGTGCACCGAGGCCCAAGTAGCCGCCTTGCACCCCTGGGACACCGAAGCCTGGTGTCTGAAAGCCCAGGAAGTACTAACTGCCCTGGTGGAATGAGCCGTGACTGGAAAAGGGGGGACTTTGCCCCGAACAGTATACGCATGGGTCACGGTCTGCCTGATCCAACGGGAAACAGTAGCCCACGAGGCCGCCAACCCTTTGCACGGGCCTTCTGTCAGCACAAACAACGCATCAGACTTCCGAAAAGAAGCTGTATCCGCCAAATACAACCGCAAAGCCCTCACGACATCCAGAGAATGCAATTCAATCTCCTTAGGATGCGATGGGTGCGGACACAATGAAGGGAGAACAATATCCTCAATGTGAAAAGAGGAAACCACCTTCGGCAGAAACTAAGGAGAAGGTCGCAGGACCGCCTTGTTCTTATGAAGGACCAAGTAGGGAGACCTACAGGACAACGCTGCCAACTCAGACACCCGCCTAGCAGATGTAATGGCCACCAAGAAAGCCACCTTTTGCGACAGCAATTGTAAGGGAATATCCCTGATTTTCTCATATGGCAGTTTCTGCAGTACAGAAAGTACCAAAGGCGACCGTACCTGAGGAGCCACATGGCGTACACCCTGTACAAATGTACGGATCAACAAATGTGACGCCAAAGGACATTGAAAGAGAATCGCCAGAGCCGAAATCTGACCCTTGAGAGTACTCAATGCCAATTTTTTATCCAGGCCCTGTTGCAAAAACGCCAGCACCCAGGACACAACGTAAGAGCGGGGGTTCCAACCCCCCGCCTCACACCAGGCAATATAGGCCTTCCAGGTGCGATGATATATCTTGTGTGAAGTACACTTGCGCGCCTTAAACATGGTAGGGATCACGGAGTCAGAGACACCCCTATCCCTCAACACCTGGGACTCAATAGCCAAGCCGTCAAAGCCAGCGAGGGTAAAGCAGGGTGCAGGATGGGTCCCTGCGACAGCAGATCTTTGCGCAGCGGAAGACGCCAGGGAACATCTGTCACCATCCGTACCACATCGGCGTACCAAGGGCGCCGAGGCCAATCCGGAGCTACCAGGACTGTTGGAATCCCCTCCGCTTCTACCCTGCGCAGGAGCTGCGGTAGAAGCTTGAGAGGAGGGAAGGCGTACAGGAGCCGATACCGCCCCCAAGGCGCTACCAACGCGTCCGTGGCGGCCGCCAACGGGTCCCTTGTTCTGCACACGAAGGTCTGCACCTTGTGATTGAACCTGGACCCCATGAGGTCCACGTCTGGCGTGCCCCACTTGCGGCAAATCTGGCGGAACACCTCTGGATGTAGGGACCATTCCCCTTGATCCAGCGTCTGGGAAAGTCCGCCTGCCAATTTTCTAAGCTTGGAATGTAAATGGCGGAGACTGCCGGCACGTGAAGTTCTGCCCATCTCAGATTGAGAGCCGCTTCCGCAGCCGCTGCTGAGCTCCTCGTTCCGCCCTGATGGTTCACGTACGCCACCGCTGTGGCGTTGTCTGACTGAATCCGAACCGGGAGGCCGCGCAGCCTTACCGTCCAGTGGGAGAGGCAGAGCATGATCGCCTTCAACTCCAGCACATTTATCGGAAGGCGGGCTTCCTGCGCCGACCAAGGGCCCTGAGCAGACAGCTGCCCCAGGACCCCCCCAGCCCGATAGGCTGGCATCCGTCATGACTATCGACCAATTCAGGGGGAGAAACTACTTCCCCAACGTTAGAGCCGGGGCCCGAAGCCACCGGGTCAACGATCCTCTGGTCTGATGATCAAATCTGATCAGCTGGTCCAGGGACAGCGGAGACTTGTCCCACCACGACAGAATCGCTCACTGTAGGAGCTGAGTGTGCCTCTGGGCGTAAGGTATCACCTCGAAGGCTGAGACCATGAGACCCAACACCCGCATACAGAACCTTAAGGAGGACCATTGGCGTGACAGCAGGGTTCGCACCGCTGTTTGCAGTGTTAGTAACTTGGCCGGAGGCAAGAACACCTTCGCCTGCTCTGTGTCCAGAATCAGACCCAGATATTCCAGTCGACAGGACGGGGTCAACGTCGACTTCTGCAGGTTGATCAGCCAGCCGAAGTCTTTCAACGAGGCCATGGTGATAGCCACATTCTCCTCCAGGGCCGAAGCAGACTGCGCTCGCAGGAGTAAAGGGTCGAGGTATGCTACCACCGCAATGCCTCTCTGCCTCAATAGCACCAGCACCGGAGCCACCAGCTTGGTGAATACTCGAGGAGCCGAGGCCAGACCGAAGGGAAGTGCCACAAATTGGTAATGTAGATCCCCCACCGCAAAGCGCAGAAAGCGCTGGTGCCGGGGACAAATGGGAACATGGAGATAGGCGTCCCTGATATCCAGCGACGCCATGAAGTCCCCTTGGTGCAGGGCGGCCACGACCAATCGGACAGATTCCATCCTGAATTTTCACACCCTCACAAAGTGGTTTAGCTCTTTTTGGTGATCCCACCCTTTTTGGGCACCACAAAGAGGTTTGAATAGAAGCCGCGGAACCTTTCCAGCGGAGGTACCGGCACAATCCCTTGTTCTGAGAGCTTCTGAACAGCCCCTAGGAGAGCCTCTCGATGCCCCTGAGGGAGTCTCAAGTTCAATGGGAAGAACCTGTCTGGGGGTAGAGTGCTGAACTCTATCCTGTATCCTGAGGACACCACTTCCTGCACCCACCGGTCGGAAATGCGGGCAGTCCACCTGTCTGCGAACCCCAGAAGTCGGCCCCCCACCCGAGATTCGGGTGGGGGCAACCCATCATGCGGAGGAGGACTTTTCCTCCGTCTTTTCACTCTTGCGCTGCCAGGGCCGTTTACCGGACCCCAAGGCAGACTTGCCGGGCCTTGAGCCCTTGCCTGCTGCACGAAAAAACCTCTTCTGACCCGAAGGAGCAGGACCCTGCTTACGGTGGAATTCCCGCCGGCTGGGCTCCGGGAGAAAGGTACTCTTCCCCCCGATGAAATCCTTAATGATTTCATCCAATTGTGCCCCAAAGAGCCGACCACCCTGAAAGGGAAGATCCATGAGGCCCTTTCTAGACGCGTGGTCACCCGACCAACAGCGTAACCACAGCACCCGTCTGATAATGACTGCAAAAACAGACATCTTAGACATGGGAAGCAGGCCCAAAGCTGCGTCACACAGGTACCGGAGACCCTGTATCAGATGGTCCGTGCACTGCTCAACTCATTGTGCAACTCAGTCGCACACTCGGTAAGAGATTGCGCCACCATGGCCGATGCCAGAGCTGGTCTCATGGCTGACCCCGCCACCAAGAACAGTGCCTTGGATACCACCTCCGTCCGCCTATCGGCCGGATCCTTAAAAGAGGGAGACCCCTCCAAGGGGATGGTCTTTGCCTTATTCAGGCGAGACACCGGAGGGTCCACTGCGGGGGATGCCCACTTCTTCACAAAACTGTACTCAAAGGGATAGCGCACAGCGAAACGTTTGGGCAATGAAAAGGAATTCTGCGCATGCTGCCATTCCTTATAGACCAGCTGGTCAAAAAATTGATCATAGGGATATGCCCTATGGGACCAAGGTGGCTTAAAAGACCCATAAACGTAGGCAGTCTCGTGCGACTCCCCGGCTTGGTCCAGTCGCCAAGATGCACGGATACTGGTGATCAGGGAGGCCACCAGCGCCCTTTCGCGTGCTACCGAGGCCCCCTGGTCTTCCTGACCATCCAAGGGCTCCAGTTCACCATCTGAGAGCTCCACGGGGGTCCCCGTGACCACTGAGGCCCCTTCCGGTTCAGAATCCTCCCCTGAAGGAGGGGGTGGTGGACGCTTTTTAGGCACCTCTAAGCACGGCACGGCACCTCCCGGGGAAGAAACTCCACCAATATGGACCTTAACTGATCCAGGGGAACCAGAAGGACCAGCGCAGTTTGCTCTTCCACAGACTCCGGGGAAGAACGCGCAGGTTCAGCCGCCATTGCGCCACCGGAACACTGCTAGGCCAATAGGCCCTGACACCCACACAATGCAGCCCCACAGAGCAACCGGGAGATACCCAGGAGGACTGCACCCACCGCTACCAACAATCAGGGAGAGCCCAGCTATACTGCGTCCCAGTAGGAGTGCTTGACCGCCTGTCAGGAGCCTTCACCGCCCTGTGCCTTCCACGCTGTCCCAGAGGAAAAGAGGAAGAAACGGCGCCAGCCGCAAGTTTTCAACAGGCACAGCAAACATGGCCGCCGAGCGGTCACAAGAGGCCAAAGCCTGTCCCCACAGGCCGCGACTATGGCAAAATGGCCGCCGATCCACCACTAGAGGCCAAAATAGCCCACAGAATGGCCACGGCTATGACAAAATGGCGGATTTAGCGCGGGGTGCGGTGCAGGGGGTATAGGAGGGGGCAAAACAGACCAAAACAAGCAGGGGGACCTGTAACCCTAAAAAACCCTCCGCTGGCCGGCCTAGTCTGCCAGCGGAGGGCGGACGGACCCCGCCAAGGCTAAGGGTAGCTCGCATCGGTCGGCCGTGCTGGGGAAATTCCAGGATTCGAGATATCCTCTATGCCCCAACCGGCTACTTGATAGCAGGCTTCATCAGATAGCTTGAAAAGAAAAAAAAAGAAAAAAATTGGGGAACCGCAGGTCCCAGTAGGGAACCAGGTCTAACTCCTTGCACTAGGCATAATAAAACTGATATGCTATTCAGAGCTGGGGGGTTATATGCTGGAGTGAGGACGGCCCCCTGGGAGGGGTCAGCTTGCTTTTTTTTCTATTTGCCTAGTCTACCCCTAGTAGGATGTGCATAAACCCCACTTGTCAATGAAGGGCTGCATCTGTCAGTGAACGTAGGAGAAAAATTGGTTTTGTTTGTGAAAATCTTGATGCCTCTCATTAAGGAATTCCCTAATCACGCTTAATCCTTTAGTGTGAGGGATACTACTATAAAGTGCCTCGACATCAATAGCCACAAGTCTCGTATTAGGGGGGACTTGTATATCCTCTAGTCTTCTTAATAAATCTGGGGTATCTTGCATATAGGAGGGCAACGATAACACATGTGGGTTTAAATGTGCGTCAATAAGATGACTCATTTGTTCAGTATGACTACCAATACCGGAGACGATTGGTCTCCCGGGAGGTGTCTGCATGTTTTCATGTGTTTTGGGTAATGCATAAAATGTGGGTACACGAGGGTTTTTTACAATGATGGCATCATATGTATCCTTGTCTATAATGCCCTGTACATAGGCAAGGCGAGAAAACTCCTCTCTAAATTTGCCAACTATCTCTGGGGAAATCTTTTGTACCATTCCTGGTTATTGAGAATCATTTCTTTATAATGACGCACATCTAACACCACCACGTTGCCCCCCTTAGTACAATTTATCTGTATCTGTTTAGAAACTTGTGTTACAAAGGCAGCTATATTGGGGTTAGTTTGTAATGATGGAAATTTTTCAGATTTCTTCTTCTTTTTGATAGGTAGATGTGGGTTAAGGGGAACCACCTCTAGGCTTTCATCTATTTGTGTGGACTGTGGGTGAACTCGATTTTGCGCCTCACATACTTCATTTTCTGTCAACAGGTCCATTAAATCCTTTAGGGCTTGGAAGTCCCTGACTTTAAAATCTTTCCACTGTTCGCTGAATTTTTGATCTTCTTTTCTCTTTTTCCTTTCCTCATCAATTAAAAATTTATACGTGAGTTTCCTACTGAAAAGATCCTGGGGAGGCTGTGTGAGTTTGGTCACGAAGGGATCTAATGTTGCCTTCGTGCTCTTGGGAGTGCCTGGGAATAATGTGGGGTCTAAAAAATCCCCATCTTTCGCGCGATTACTGGTTGTAGATTTATTCGTGGATTTTTTACTAGAAGTGTTGCCTGCGCCTTGTGTTTTTTGTGCCTGACCACCATCACCTTTTTGGAAAGCGTGGGCGTCCACTGACCCCATTGACCATTTGTACGCTGAACGATTACTAAAACCTATTTTATCTCTAAGGAATTTATTCTCTTTCTTCTGGATTAACTCTGTATTGAATTTTTCCAGATGTTCCTGTAATTCTTGATTCTTAGATACATATTCTGTGTGAGACATCAAATAATGACATTGCTTATAAATTTGTCTAATGTCATCATCCACTTCAGTCATTTCTTTCTAGTATTGTTCCAGCAGAATGGAAATCATTTTTTGTGAACAATTTTTTAGATTGTCCTCCCATATATCTTTCAATTCGGGGGTGATGTTTCTAATGTTAGGGAATATTTGCACCCGTAGTCCCCTAGGATTTAGGTTTTCATCCCTGTAATGTTCAAAATATTTAGTGTGCCGATATAGATTAGATTTCCTTTCTAAACTTCTTTTTAAATTTTGCATGAAAAATTCCATATCTGCTGATGTGCCTTTCTCATCCTGAGCGCTTTTCTGAAACTTGGACAGTAAACCTTTCCATGCTATGCCCTGTCATTTTGTAATTTAGGCTCAAATGGTAGTATTAGTATTGAAAACACCACTAAATATCGGTTTGTGCCTGGTATTCCTAACAAAGACCCTCAACCATAATTAATTGGCAGGGGGTCTCCAATATACACAATCAAAGGTCAAATCATGGTCCTACACCAACATATAATATATCACAATTGTACTTTCGGCAATGTAACCATTAGTCTCGTGTATTCAAAACCATAAGGTACTGATATCTCGGAATGCCTCAAACAGTGGGTGATACCACCCTAGCAGTATAGGGGAAAAAAGGAAGTACATTCCAAATTGTGCCACCGTCCTATAACATGAGAAGTACGAACAACACGGGGCAGGAACCCCATATGTGAAGAGGTGGACTTTGCAGACACACACAAAACTAATGGATTGAATAAAATAACATTAATTATATCATTAAAAATACAAAAAATGTACATATTTATAAAATTAGGTACTCATAGGGAAAACCCAACTTAATTCTGCAAGATACATAGTTCTACATTATGCCAGAAATTGATACATATACAAGATACCAGAACTGTATGCGCAAATGTAGAATTAGGTTGACGCGTTTCGCAAACGTGCTTCTTCTGGACCTTATTCTCTGCAGACTATAAATAAAAAAGTATACATGGTATAAAGGAGTCAGACCATATAACTTAATAATAATATCCATATATGTATACATTGCCATATAACATTTGTGCTTACTTGTGGTTGTAAGAGCTCCAAACACCAAAGGGGCTAGTGGAACAGGGGGGCGGACACAGGGGATGTTATTGGACCAGGCTAAACACTTTCACTGCATATCTAAAGTATGACGTAATAATAGATAATAATTAGTAATAAAAAAAAAAAAAAACTTTTAATTGTAGTTAAATTTAATTGTTAAAAACTACGCTGGTACCTGTACGTATGGGCCAAATTAGATGTTGCTAGGGTCTCTGATACTTGTGCACCAAGCCACTGATTCAATTCAAAAGGACAAAATTGTCTCTATAAAGTATATAACAATGATAATAACTATCCATTGTAATAGAAAGTACCGCACAAACTGTGCTGCGCTCTTACAGTCATGTCCATAAATATTGGGACATTGACACAATTCTAATCTTTTTGGCTCTATACACCACCACAATAGATTTGAAAAGAAACAAACAAGATGTGCTTTAACTGCAGACTTTCAGCTTTAATTTGAGGGTATTTACATCCAAATCAGGTGAACGGTGTAGGAATTACAACAGTTTGTATATGTGCCTGCCACTTTTTAAGGGACCAAAAGTAATGGGACAAGTGGCTGCTCAGCTGTTCCATGGCCAGGTGTGTG
>BLSH010295086.1:115772-134314 GCA_018402905.1 Glandirana rugosa
ATAGTTATATGTCAACACGAGTATTCAAATGTATGGGACCGTCTTAAACTAAAGAACCGGTAAAAAGTCTCTTATACTTACTCTTGTGTTTTTGTAAAGAAAGTGAGTACCGATCACAAACCGACTTAGGTACATAATAGTTAGTTGACACAAATTGAGAAAAATTTAGTACTGATGTCTTCGATGGGTTTACTGGGACTAGTTTTCAAATGTATGGGACCACTAAAACCGGAGTATTGTACGTGTGTTCAACTGTGTTTCCCTAAAACTACCGATTATTTCCATTGGTCGGAGTGGACACTAGACAAACGAACATTAACCACACACGCACACATAAATTATTTTGCTTTCCTCATGACTCAGAATCCAGAAACGTCAGTGCAGCACTGGATGAAACATGCAAGGGTCTGTCAAGAGCCCAGAAACTCATTGACCTTTTATACACACGCACACACCAATTACAAGCAAACAGATCACAGGTGAGGCTGGTTACCTTTATTAGCCATCAAAATCCCTTTGTGTCAACTTGTGTGCATGTTATGAGGCCAAAATCACCAGGGTATGTAAACTTTTGATCAGGGTCATTTGGGTAGCTTCTGTAGTCATGATTTAAAAAGAGTTAAACACAGTTGATTGATAATACATGGATTCAGCCAAACACTAGCCATGAGTGAAAGAAATGTTTTTGTGTTCTCATTCATATTCTCTGAAAAATGGCCAAGAAATCAAATTCTGCCAGGGTATGTAAACTTATGAGCACAACTGTATATTGATAACTCCATGTCTATTTTAACTTTGAACAGAATGCGGCAATTATGCACTTCACCAAAAACTGTGGTAACATGAAGTTTTGTGCCGCTTTAAATGGAAGCGTGCAAAATTTTCTCAGATTATGGACCTTATTCCTTTAATGCCCAAGCTTGAGCAACATTCCAGCTTAAACTGTGAGCAAATCTGAGATCTGTACATTTTTTTAAAGCTGATGCCAGGCAAATATAAAAGACATATGTAGATGAATGCACCTTTGTATTTACTAATGCTTTAATATATGCATTTTTTTTTTTCAAATGCAAACCATCTGAATTCAACTTGATATCAGCCGCTTGTAATATGATGTATTAATCTTAGACTGGGAAAGGGAGGCACAACAAAAGGTGGCAGTTGGTTGTGCTGCAGTGCTCATGTGCCTTCAAGCACCATGCTGACAGAGGACAGTGTAAGAGTACAGTGCGAGATGCATTCATCTGTGTGCTGCTTCGCAGGCAAGGTCAAGACCTAGTTGTATTACCTAAGCCCACCCTTGGACAAAATTGGAAAGAATCCACTATCATGCAACCCACCTCTTCAAGGAGTGAAGACCAGTGAATCATCTCTGCGGTCCAGGCCTGCCATTGCCTGGTCTTGTTGAAATGTCATCACATGCCATTGGAGTGCTCAGGAATGTGAGGATAGACCCAGGACAAAGTGACAGTGCCTTTGTAAAGCTGCAAAAATAGAAACTGCAGAACCACACTACTACTAAGAAGTCTATGTACAGCTTTATTCCAATAAAAGTCAGGGGGACAAAAGTAGTTAAGCATTTAAGGTGTTCAAAAATGCCCCTTTCATCAGTCCTTCCAGTTTGATTACAAGAACAGGCAGCCAAACCAGCTGCTGACAAGGCCTGTGCTTGTGATCACAGTGGAAGAACCCTGATAAAAAGGGGGTGTTTCTGTACTCCCGAAATGCGCTGGATACCTTTAGGATTGTCCCTCTGACTCGTGAGAATAAAGTTGCATCTTAACCTCTTGGTGCTTCAATTTTAATTGTTGTTAAAATACACAATTCAAGAAGACCGTAGGAATTCTCTGAGGTCCACCTGCCCAGGAACAGATTATTTTCATTAACATCAATACTTCAAGATAGCAATACCAATAAAATAATCTTGCGGATACAGTGCGATTTTTTCACTTTCCTCAACCTTGTAAAGCCACTTCCATATTCACCTCTCAACTTCCCACCCCCTTCTCCTCCTTCCTGCATCTCAGACACCACCAAAACAAAAAGGTTATCAAAAGGGTGTCATATCACCTCCAACATGTGACATTGCCCAGGCCTAGTGATTGGCTACTTGGCTCGAGTACTGCATCATGAAAGGAGGCTATATGCTTTTTCCATACCTGAAAGTGCTAGCTGTGGCAGAGTAAGGGGAGGTGGGGGATCTATTATTCCAAAAAGTTTGATATTTTTAGCATATACAGCAGCGTTTAATTCCAGTCCTAAAGTCACACCAACAGGTCATGTTTTCAGGCTCTCCATTATTTTGCACAGGCGATTTGATCAGCTTCACTGCCTTAGTAATTACCACAGCTGTTTCATCTGAGGGAAATCCTGTTGGTGCGCCTTGAGAAATGGAATTGAGAAACACTGATATACAGTGAACAGATTGTAAGCCCTACCCATTTTTTTTTTTTTATACATTTGATTTTTTAAATTCTGCTAAACATAAAAATGTGGTACTTTGCTTCTCCACACCCCAGCACTGCTCATTTCAGTCATCCTTGTGCTTTGATCCACTCCCTGCTCACAGAATAAAATATGCTAAGCATCATACAACCTTTTTCTGTGAGCTCAGACTGTTACTGACAAATGCTCTGGATTCAGGGTCATCACACAGCCTAAATTTAAGCCATAATGCTGCACTGAACAGTCTTCAAATGTCACACCATAACGTGTGAGCACTGTTCTATACAGGATTAAGAGAAAAAACTAACACTGGTCAGACGATCACATGGAATACACCTGAAATTAGGGCTGGTTCACATCACAATTTCTGTGTTCAAGATGAGTTTCTGCATTTTTTAATACATTCCAGTGCTTTTCTCCCCTCTTTTTATATGTCTCAATTGAGGAATTCTGAAGCATTTTCCATACAGAAAAAAATGCAAACAAGTTCTACTTTGTGCACTGCCCTGGTGGGAACTAGGGCCATTGGAATCCATGTTAGACCGCTGCCCATACTTTTTTTCTTGTATGCTGAATAAAAACGCACTGAACGGATCTGGTGTGAACCAGCCCTCAAATTTGTATGCTTTAAAGTTCTATGTTGGAGGTGGGAGGCGTGAGTTGAACCCTTGCACCAGGCCAAAAGTTATAAAATGTTGTTTCCATACGACACTTTTCTATTTGGAAGTAACAGTTGTACTTCACATAATTAAAAAGGGATACTTGCATACTGCTGAGTGCTTCAGGAGTTTGCTTATGCATATGTTAAACATACAGTTTTGCACTCATTGTTCAAAAATGACATAAGTATCCAGTCACATCTGCTACAAAAAAAACAGACAAAATGTTCTCTTGAAAAATATAATTTCACTTTTCAGTGGAGTTTTGTCCTGAAACCTCTCCGACTGTGCTCATAAAGTAGTCAGAGAACAGGTCCCGGATTCTATGCACATACAAAGGAGCACGCACAGGCTTAAAGTCCACTGGTAGGAGGCTATCTTTCACAATTTCATCATCAGTGTGTCCTTCTTTTTGGTGAACATAATTGTGAAGGATACAACAAGCTCGTACGACAGTGGCTGCTGTGTCCACATTTAGCTGCATTGTGCTGTTTAAAACTCGCCACTTATTTGATAGAATATTGAAAGCACACTCCACCATACGTCTTGCTTTGCCTAATCTGTAACCAAAAACTTTTTTTTTCTTAGTGAGCCCTCTATGGGCATAAGGACAAAGAAGATTTTCAGAAAGTCCGAACCCTTCACTGGCAACCATCACAAATGGGACAGCTGGCTCAGTCTTTCCTGGCAGAGGTTGTCTTGGTGGAATGTTAAATTTTCCTTCTGACAGTTTTCGTCCCATAGGAGAAGAGCGGAAGTACTTGGTGTCTGTAGAACTCCCAAAGACATCTATGGCTACAAAATTGTAGGAACTGTCAGCTATGGCACTTAGCACTATTGAAAAATGTCTTTTGTAATTATAGGCCCGTGACTCTGACATTGGAGGCATTAGAATCCGAATCTGTTTCCCATCTAGTGCCCCAATACAATTTGGAAATTGTGAAAGCTGCCAGAAAAGGTCTGCATTCTGCAACCACTGCTGTTGTGTAGGCTCAGGCATCATGGAACTTTGTAGCTCTTCCCAGATGGCTTGACATGTTTCTTTTAAAATCTTCCCTATTGTTGTAGTGCCCATCAGAAAAAGAACACGAAGGGACGCAAATGACTCTCCAGTGGCAAGATATCTAATTTTGAAATTAAAACAAAACAAAAGAATTTAAGTTTGTGCACATTATAATATACAGAAGTAGTATACAGTGAGAGGATTTTAAAATTCATGCAGTGATTTTTACTGTTATCTTGCCCTCTTTTACCATAAAAAAAAATAACAGCTGACTTGTATCTCAAAGGAAATTACAATGATGCCCTTTATAAAATTAGTAAAACCCATAATGACTGAATGGACAGCAGACATCACTTCCTTTACCCACACTGCAGTCCACTAACTTTGAAGGCAGTACAAACACAGTAAATGATGTGGGCAGAGAAACGCACAATACTTAGCAGACACCACAACAAAAGCTGTAGGACCATTACAGTGTATTAACTCCTTAGCATGGGTTAATGCACAGTAGTGGTACCTTTGGTTATGGGGAGTACGGAAAGAAATGGGAATGCCAGACCACCTCACCTGTCTTCTGAAAAACCTGTATCCAAGTCAAGAAGCAACAGTTAGAACAGGACATGGAACAACTGACTGGTTCAAAATTGAGAAAAGAGTGGGGCAAGCATGTTCATTGTCACCCTATTATATGCAGAGTACATCATGCGAAATGCCAGGATAGACAAATCACAAGCCGGAATTAAGATCGCCGTGAGAAATATCAACCACCTGAGATATGCAGATGATACTACACTAATGGCAGAAAGTGATGAATAAATAAAGAGTCTCTTAATGAAGGTGAAAGAGGAGAGAGCAAAAGCTGACCTGAAATTGAACATTAATAAAACTAAGATCATGGCAACCAGCCCCATCACTCCTTGGCAAACAGGAGAAGAAATGAAAACCGTGACAAATTTTATCTTCCTAGGCTCCAAGATCACGGCAGATGGTGACTGTAGCCATGGAATCAAGAGACGCTTGTTTTTGGGAGGACAGCAATGGCAAACCTGAACAACATTGTAATAAGCAGAGACATGACCCTACCGACAAAGTGCCGTATAGTCAAACCTATGGTATTCCCAGTAGTAACCTATGGCTGTGAAGGTTGGACCCTAAAGGAAGGCTGAACGCCGCAAAATGTATGCTTTTGAACTATGGCGTTGGGGAAGACTTTTGAAAG
Organism: Glandirana rugosa; assembly: GCA_018402905.1. Classification (NCBI taxonomy): domain Eukaryota; kingdom Metazoa; phylum Chordata; class Amphibia; order Anura; family Ranidae; genus Glandirana; species Glandirana rugosa. The sequence goes on from BLSH010295086.1 coordinate 121,099, forward strand.
TCCCTTGGACTGCAAGAAGATCAAACCCGTCAATCTAGAAGGAAATCAACCCTGAATATTCACTGGAAGGACAGATCCTGAAGCTGAAACTCGAATCCTTTGGCTACCTAATGCAAAGAGAGGACTCATTGGAAAAGACCCTGATGATGGGAAACATGGAAGGGAAAAGGAGGAGAGGATGACCGAAAAAAAGATGGATAGATAGAATCATCGAAACAATGAACATGAAGTTAAGCAACAACTGAACAACAACAATGGTAGCTTTGGAGATCTAGGTATAGTGGTGTACTAAAATAGGTTTTTACCAAAAAAGCCTTGCAATAAAAACTTTTTCTCAAAAAGGGACACACAGAAAGTGTAGATCAGTGTTTCTCAACCATTTTACCATGGATGAACCTTTCGTAAAACGTTTGAGATCTTGGGGAACCCTAAAAAAAAAAAAAAATTCTGATCTACAGCTCACGGAACATTGGATTTGATCAGTGAGCAGTAGATATAACCACAATTATTTTAGAAATGGCATTAAAATAATAGAATAAATATTAGAACTCACCTGACACCAATATTATAATTTGAACAGGACACATAGAAATCAATTGTTTTCTTTATGTTCTTGCAGACACCTACGTTAGAACAAGCCCAAAATATTCTATGCAAGTAAAATTTGCACATTTTTCATTAGTTTTTTTGCACATATGCTGTGAACAATGCCATGCTGAACTTGAACAAAACTCCCAAATATTGTGAATGATAAATAAGACAGCAGACTACGGGGACGGTTGGGCCTTGTTCACAACATACATGCATAAATTGATGGAAAATTGTGCAGATTGGACCTGCATAGAATGGTCTTTGGCCTTGTCCATGTCATGTGCAGAGACATGCATTTTCCTAACATAGGTCTCTGCAAGGACATAAAGAAAACATATGATTTCTATGTACCCTGTTCACAACACAATGTTGGTCTTAGAGTATTTTTCTCTGCAGAAAAATGCATACATGTTGCATATTTCTGTGCATAAAAAATATGCACACGATACCAATGTTGTTTTCAATGTGCACTGACAGCGAGTATTGTCAATGTGCATTAATACCTGGTGCCTCCTTTAGTTCCTGCTTTTCTGAACTAGTGAGAATGGTGCCAGGAGGGGTGCGGACAGTGGGAGCACATGGCTGAATGTTGCAGGAGTCGAGATCCTGTGTATGATAGCGACTTAATGCAGATTGCAGAGGAGGGAGCAGAGAGTGGGGGCACATAGCTGGATCAGCCTGAAAGTAGCAGGAGGTGAGATTATAATAGCATTATGTACAATTATGGTATAACATAAAGCTATTATAAACTCACCACCTGCTACATTCAGCCTGATCCAGCCGCGTGCTCCTGTTCTCTGCAGTCTGCATTCAGTGCTGTTATATATAGGAGGTCACCTCCTGTTTTCTGCTTCCCCCTCCAGTTTGCATTCAGTGCTGTTATACATAGGATGTCACCTTCTGTTCTCAGCTACCCCCTCCCCTCCGCTGGCAGTTTGCATTTACCCCTTCTGTAAACTGGAACTCACATCCCAATCCAGCCATGTGCTCCTTTTCTCTACTCCCCCCTCCACAGTGTGCATCACTGCTACTGTTCAGACAGGATATCACCATCTGATCTGGTGCTCCTCGCCTCTATTCTTGGCTCTCTTCATGGCTCCCTCTCTGTGCTCCCCGCCTCTTCAGTCTTCTTTGTTAGCTCCCACTCTGTGCTCTTGCCTCCATGGTTTTTAATCTCAGCGAGCCCCCAGCTGAAAGGAAGGGGTTACTGTATCCTCGGCTAGCTCCTGGACCTTAGACAGGCACTTCAATGACCTTCAGACATGTCTGGAGACAATTTCCAGATAATAAAGACACACACAGAAGTATAGTTAAGCAGGGAATTGTCTGTACATTGAATTCTAGGGTGTCTTTTTATAAGACGATACACGTCACAGAAATTTACACATGCGCAGTATAAAAAAAATGACACAGCAGAAAAATAAGTATTTACGCAAGCAGTATAAGCTGGTAAAAACAGGAGAGTCCTTTGTTACAAGAGAAAAAAAAAAGGATGTTAGGTGCAGAATATTGTTACAAAATACAAATCTACATTGTGTGACTAGCTGACCTCAGTTATTTCCTGAGAACCTAGCATAAAACATTCTGTCAAGATAAGGCCAGAAACAAGCCAGACTAACAGATATTTAAAGTGGAACCCTAGCATACAAAATGGATACCGTCAAGTCCTTTCAAATCCCCTCTTAAGTCATGAATATGACTTCCATACCTTTGAGGTTTCTTGGGGCACTTTAGTATGATCCTTATGTTTACACTGACCCATATAAAGCTGGAGATATTGGGTGTATACATGAGAGGGGTGTTGGGTTGGGGCAGTACATTTGGCATAACACATCATAAGTAACTTGAACCCTAAATAAAGCAGAAGGATAACAATTGTAACAATGTTACAATAATAGACTAGTAAGGCTATTCTTTAACCCAGAAGCTGATGAGTGAAAGGTATCGTCTGTCATTGAATCATTATTGGTTGGCCTAGTGATATTAAATTCCGAATTGCTACACGTGTTGGCTTTTATCTGAACCTCATAAATAAACCATTTGCTGACCGCCGACCGCAGTCTGACGGTGACAGAGTGGCTCGTTATCGCAAACCGCCGTTATATGACGGCGGATGTGATAACTAGTGCTGTAATCACGAGCCGCCGGAGGCGCACTCGCTGTGTCCGGGGGGGCCAGGGAGCGGGTATGGCGGACTGGATCGTCGCCGGCTACCCGCGATGGCCCCCCCGCAGTGAGAGAACGGAGGTCCGTGTATGTAAACACGGATCTCCGTTCTCATAGAGGGGGAAGGGCAGTGATCACAGGATCAAAGGAAGCCGTGGTCATCCCCTTTCCCCAGCCAGGGCAGCCCACACACAGTTAGAACACACCCAGGAAACACAGTTAACCCTTAGAGCGCCCCCTGTAGGCTAACCCCTTCACTGCCAATGGCATTTACACAGTAATCAGTGCATTTTATAGCACTGATCGCTGTATAAATGCCAATGGTCACAAAAAAGTGTCAAAATGGTCCGACATGTCCGCTGCAATATCGCAGTACCGCTAAAAATTGCAGATCGCCGCTATTACTAGTAAAAAATAAAAAAAAATAAAAACCCCAGAAATGAATTCTCACCGTCCGTAAACGCAGCCACTTTTGTGCAAACCAATCAATAAACGCCATTCGCAATTTTTTTTACCAAAAATATGAGGTAGAATATAAAATCGGCCAAAACCGATGGAAAAAAATATTTTTTTATATTTTTTTTGGATTTGTATTTTAGCAAAAAGTAGGAAATTTGTTTTTTTTTGTAAAATTGTCGCTCTTCTTTTGTTTATAGCGTCGATCAGAAATGACGCAGAGGTGATCAAATACCACCAAAAGAAAGCTCTATATGTGGGAAAAAAAAGACGCACATTTTGTTTGGGTACAACGTCGCACGACCGAGCAATTGTCAGTTAAAGCGACGCAGTGCCGAATCGCAAAAAGTGCTCTGGTCCTAAAGTGGGAAATCCTTTCGGGGCTGAAGTGGTTAAAGCACCAGTTTGGCCTATAAGCTGTACTCACCACGGGAAAGGGTATTGATTGATTTGCCTGTCCTGCGGTGACATTTGTCAGTACTATAGGAGGGGTGCCCATTTAGCATGGGTGTGACGTTTAATGGTACTGCTAGCAGGGGAATTCTTGCGGTACTAGGGTGTAGCTTACTACAAATCCAACATTCCTTGAAACCTGACTTCTGAGCATATGCATATTTAAATTTTAGCAAAAGCATTTTCCCTGAAAAGGAGTCACTAACAGTTTTATCGCTGTCTATCTCTCGTTTGTCTCTCTTAATTGTAGCATTGTTCATTATAGCGACAGTCTTGGGGTTTTCTCCACATATTGATCTTATGAGGCCCAAGTCCTCAGGGTGATATATACAGTTAGTTACTATCCAAACTGGAAGGAAGATCAAGAGGAGGAGCGCCATTAGAAGGCACAAGGCCTTCCCAAAAGTCTGTGGTGAGATAAGCGAGGTCATCTTTTTCACTCTCTTATACCACCTGTTTCGCCCCTCTTGTCTTCATCTTGCTTCTCGGGTGCTTGCTTCGCCCTTTTCACACGACTAGCACCCGCCTCCAGAGTCTTCATTCATGGCTCCCCGCCTCTGAATTCAGAACTCCTGCTCTCTGCATTCCCTTTTCTGTCTTCTGAGTTCTCCGAGCCGGAACTACAGAGGAGGCATGGGGTATCAATGCGCAATGTACTCACTGTCAGCATGCATTGGGCACACTGGAATCATTGTGGAGGATATACATCCGCCACAATGTTGAATTGCGGCGGAACCCCTTTGGACTTCTCATGGAACCCTAGGGTTCTGCGGAACTGCGGTTGAGAAACACTGGTGTAGATAATCTCAGTCAAATAGGTTATACTGTCCCCTTCAGGAAATTTGAACATTGGCAAAGCAAAAAAGCCTGTCATATATCTCCGCCTCGAATAGTCATGCTTCAGCTCTATGAGCGAATACATAAGAGGCTAATAACAGAGGGCTCGGACCTGGGTTCTCTCAATGGACTTCAAGAAAAAGATTTTGCAGTAAGATCAAACATTGCATTTTCTTTATCCTCCACTCAGACACAGGAATTGTAGATCACAGACAAATGGGACATTCAAAGACAGTCCAACTAAAAAGCAAGCAATAGCATTGAGAGATCCAATCAAGATGGAAATTCTACTATATATAGTATATAAGAAAGTAATCCATGAAATAGAAAGCAAGGTGGAGAAGGGCTGAAGAAAAGGAAAAGATTATGAGTAAGGAAGAGCACTGAGGCAGAGTCTGGAGCTATAAACTAGGACAGAAAGGCACCTCAAAAGGGGACAAAAATGTACCTAAGAATTCTAGGCTTCAATCACAATCTCATCAAAAGTAAGGTACCAAGAAACAGCCCACCAATTACAGGCGGAATAGTACACCAAAAATAGGGTACTAAACCAGGTAGCAATGTGATCAGCAGGAGAAAAAAGATTTGTCTTTGATGGAAAAATGTTTATCTTGGATAGACTAGACATTGTCAGATTAAAGATCAACAAGATAAGTTGTGGGAACCTGGGTCTGGACTTGCAAACTCTGCTGTGTCTGGCAATGTCTCCTCTTGTCCAGTCACCTGGGATGCTAAACAACTCCCTGGACAATTCCTTGAATAATCCTGCATTGAACCCTCCCTACCTGCTATACCTGATTTTAGATCCAGGCTTGCTCACCTGCTGGTGGGGCGATCCTGAGAACTTCAACTTGGTACTAACATACAGAAAAACCCATCTCCACCATCAGGAGCACTGGTGAACACCAGTTCGTACTTAGACTCTGCAGTTCAGATGAGCCCATGTCATCCACCAGGATGACCTGCTTCTGTACTTATTCAGCTGGTCGGTATGTGCCTCTCTACTGCTATAGCTACTGGCCTCCGAAACTGACTCCAGACCATGATATAACTGCTATGGCTAAATGTGATATACCTTACCCTTGGCATAATGAAGAGGAAGATCCAGGACATGAAAGAACGCTATGGAAATAAAAGGTAAACCTGAAAGTGAAAAAAATAGTACATCCCCAAAGAATAAAAGTAGGGTATAAACCCTGCTGTATGAAAAGGGGATTACACAAGAACAGAAGGACAAGAACAGAATCTGTTCAAACACCGAATAGTGTTTTGGAGGTGTGCTAAACACACAGCAAGTCTTTTTTCAAAATGACAGAATAGGATTTTAGATCTTCCAGGTTATACCTGAAAAAAAGGAAATCCGGCTCGAAGAAAAGGAAAGCAGGAATATTAGAGTTACCCCTAGGAAAATTCAATTAAAAGGAACAAAGAAATAAGAAGAAGAGAAGTTTAGGGTCTGCAACAGATGAACATTTTTTTTTAGAATTTAGAAGAGGGGTAAACACATGATGATCCTTCTCTATCCAGACAGAAAAATAGTGGGAACACAATGAAAAAGAGTTAAACGTAGGAAAATCACCCTGTGAAGATCAAAGGGAAGATCAGATATCTTCTCGGAGGAGAAAAACTTGCAGCTTACAGAAGAACACATTAAAGGAACAACTAAGAAGGGTGGAGAGAATAGCTATAACCTCTGAAAGTCCATCAATAACAAGCAAGACTGTTTTGTTCTGAAAGACTGGGCAGATTGACTGATTAAAATCCAGAACTGACAATTCATAAGGGGGAAAAGACCTTAAGGAAAATTACCAAAAAAATGCCCCAACGGGGTAATCAGGAAAAGAACCTGATACAAATTTAGCAAGGCCAATAGTCTAAAGACAGTGGATTTTCTTTATTAGGTTTGGAGAGGACAAGGTCTTGATCTCCTAAAATCCTAGGAACTGAATGAACGTAGGGAATGTCTTCTGAGCGATTCAAATAAGAAGAAACCAGATTAACAGGGGCACTTAGATATAATAGCCAGTTCTGTAAATAGAGTACAGAACCATTTGAGGACTTCGTATAACCTGTTTCTTATTTGAGAAGGGATTAGTAGGAACTGATGTTTCTTGAGCTTGTAGGCAAGAAAGTCTCTTAGGAGAGAAACAGGGCTGAGGGGAAATAAGCACCGCAAAGGAGTGGAAACACCCTAAATGTCAACAGACTTCTTTCGAAGAAGGAATAAGAATAAAAGTGTGATATTATTTCCAAGGACAGGCTCCTTTGAACATAGAAAGCAGAAGTCTCATGGTACAAGGGAACCCTTATTTGGGAAGATGTACACTCATAGGAAGCAAACAAGAACTGGTAAAAATGGGGACATGCCATCAAGCAGAAAGCTTCTGGCTTTACGATCTGTGGTTCAAGTTAGAGACAGACTCCCAGCATCCATAATGTATTACACCTGAAGTGGGTGAAGACTGGGCTGTTTCTACCCCATCCACAAATCATCTTTATTGAAAAACAGGCATGTGGTGCGAGTACCAGTATGATTGAGGATGCCACTGTCAAGGGCACATGAATAAGTCATTCCATACAAATTCCAACTACATCATCCCTTGCATGCACCCAAGTTGCCCTACACATGAGAACAGACATCATTCCCATGTGGATACACTTCAACTGTGATAACTTTTTTTTTTTTAAATAACCATTTACATACATCTAAAACGTAAGGCTACAGAGATCTGATCTGTTCAAAAAGGCCCAAGACACAATGGTTTGGCCTTGCATTAGAAGGGTTTCCTCTAAAGTGATAAAAAAACATTTTGTGATTGTCACAAATGGAGAGTTACAGCATTTCACGTAATTCAAATTGAGAATTGAACAGGAAGTCCAACTGTCTCTCAGTCGAACACCGTCAACTCACCTGGCGTTATGCCTAACATAACAGGTAGGGACCATTTAGCAGCAAATGTAATGTGCAATGGTTAAATCAGCATTAGAAATTGCTCCATTAATTTTGCACAAACTGACACAAAAATCAGAAGTGGTATATATCGTCTTCTACTTGAGTTTTGGGTAATAGGTGAAGATGGGAATGGACTCTTGGTCTAGAGAGGAGCTCTGTTTCTCCCTTTTGTGTTCATTCTACCCTTACCTTTTCTGCTTTGACTCCCCTTCTCTAGGGCCCTTTGTTTTATTTCTCTCCTGAAGAGTTTTTCTCATTTGCTCAATAAAAAAAATAAAAAAACAAACACTTTTGTTATCAATGGTTTTGGTTAGAGTAGGCCTCAGGGCTTTGAACTCCTTAATCCGCTTTTTGATTTACAGCTGTCGACTGGGCCTTAGTTTTGCACGCAAGGTTTAACCCGGGACAGTTGAACTGATCTCCCAAATAAGATTTTTGTTATATGCGTGTTGGAAAATCTCTGTGAAAAGTTTAAATCAAATGTTTGTAAAATGCTTTATTGAACTCAAACATTATTGAGAACTAGAGCTGCACGATTCTGGGAAAAGTGAGAATCACAATTTTTTTACTTCGAATAAAGATTACGATTCTCAAAAACTTTTTTTTATGTTAAAGATTTACAACATCTGAACATTAGGTTATCAAACCAAATGGCAATAAAATAAGCCATAATACTCTGGTTCAAACAAATTTAACCCCTTCCTTACCGGGCACTTAAACCCCCCTCCTGCCCAGACCAATTTTTGGCTTTCAGCGCTGTCGCATTTTGAATGACAATTGCGCGGTCGTGCGACGTTGTACCCAAATAAAATTTGCGTCCTTTTTTTCCCACAAATAGAGCTTTCTTTTGGTGGTATTTGATCACCTCTGCGTCATTTCTGATCGCCGCTATAAACAAAAAATGAGCGACAATTTTGCAAAAAAGAACAATATTTTTTACTTTTTGCTAAAGTACAAATCCATTAAAAAAAATATCCATCAGTTTTGGCCGATATTTATTCTTCTACATATTTTTGGTAAAAAAAAAAATCGCAATCGGCGTATATTGATTGGTTTGCGCAAAAGTTATCGCGTCTACAAACTGGGAATTGATTTATGGCGTTTTTATTATTTTTTTTTTTTTTACTAGTAATGGCGGCGATCTGCGATTTTTAGCGGGACTGCGATATTGGGGCGGACATGTCGGACATTTTTGACACATTTTTGGGACCAATGACATTTATACAGCGATCAGAAATTTAAATGTCCACTGATTACTGTATAAATGTCATTGGCAGTGAAGGGGTTAACCAGCAGGGGGCAGTGAAGGGGTTAACAAATGTTCCCTGGGTGTGTTCTAACTGTGGGGGGGCAGGGCTGGCCGGGACATAACAGATCTAACTGATCCCAGTGACAGGGTTCAGTAGATCTGGTATGTCCCCTGTCACAGAACGGGGAACCGCCGTGTTTACAACGGCGGTTCCCCGTTCTGAGGCTCCTGAAGGAGATCGGCGGGTCCGGGCGGACATAGAGTCCACCCGAGGCACGGGCACGCGCGCGCGTGCGCGCGCCGCTGCTGCCACTAGGGGGCGCGCGAGGAGCGCGCACAGGGGGCGACGTCCATGGACGTCGTCCCGGCATTCCAGATCCGCGCTGGAGCCGTACTATGGCAATAGCGCGGATCTGGAGTGGTTAAAGAAAATGTAATGAACAACAATGTAATGTGAAGTGAAGAAATTACATTTACATTCAAAAAGACATTCAGGTATTATGTCAGCTAATCTGATTTAAAGATCTTTTTTTTTTTGAAAATTTCTTTTTATTGAAAAGCTTTTCACCTTTTGGTTACAAAACAAAGCCTATTGGGCATACCCAGGCTTGAACACAAAAACAAGAACTTACTAAAAACACTGGAAGTGCTCATAACCACCCAATACCCTGTAATCAAACAGTCTTACAAATAAGTAGGAGACGGTCAGCGGTTTCATGCAAACCATGCCATATAGACACCAGACGGGGTTAAGGGAGAAACTCGATCATATAAGTACTTAACGTTAGATCACTGAACTCTCTCTAGCATATCTAGACAAAACTCACTGGGATGCATTAGATGACTCAGATTCCAGCCATATATGCCAGATCTTTTCAAATTTAGACGGGCACCCCCTAGACGCATACGTAGCTTTATATAGAGGAACTATGGAGTTGATAAAAGATTTCCAAGAGTTAAGTGAGGGGGCCAACGCCTGCTTCCACCGCAGGAGTATGGCTTTCCTAGCATAGAAGAGGAGCAGTCCAATGAGGGTTCTAGTTGCTCGGCGATGAGCCAAATCGACCACCAAGCCCAACAGGCAGACCTCAACCTTTGCGGGAATCTGAATCGTAGTGAGGGATTTAATAAATGCGGTGATCTCACCCCAGAAACTATGTATTGCAGGGCATGTCCAGAACATGTGGATGATGTCAGCCCCAGCACACCCACATTTCCAGCAGACCATGAGAGAGTTAGGACATATTTTGGATAGTCTGAGCAGCATCATGTACACACAGTGCAATATCTTAAATTGAATCAAACGATCCCTGACTGAGACCAATTGAGTGAATGGGTACTCCCACATGTCCTCCGCCTCCAGCTCCGGACACACACACTTCCATTTATTAAATAATTTCTCCATTCCGAAGTGGACTGAAGGTTGGAGAGCTTTATAGATTGAGGAGGTAGGTTTTACCAAGGAGGCATCCTGTAGGGCAGATTCTAAGTTGGAGCGGAGTAGAGACGGAGGACAGGAGCCGAACTGCGAGTTGATGATTTAAAGATTCTTAGCTAGAAACACAAGCCTATCCACATTTTGTGGCTTCAGTGCAGAACGGCGACAAGAGATCATGTTGCCCCCTGTGCTAAAAACCCTTTCAGAAGGGGAACTGGCTGCAGGAATGCAAAGGTATTTTCTGGCTAGTGCAGACAATCTTGGGTACTGCTCCTTGTGAGCCTTCCACCAGACTAATGGATCATCTTCACTGTCCGTGTTGCCCAAGAACAAGTAAGACTGTAGCTCCAAGGCCAAGCTTGTGGATTGTTGCTGTGAGTCTGAGGCTGGATCAATTTGCCCTTCACTTCTTTGCGCTGCTTTGAAAAAGCTACCTAAGGTCTTTCGAGTCTTCTTTGCAAGACTGCTACTACTACTAGTAGCTGTAGGGAGACTTTCCTTTACTGTTAGCTTTGAGATCTCCTCTTTTAGTCTGTTCTGGACAGCAGTTTTGTTATCATCATTGACGTAGGTCATCTTAAACCTGGGATCAAGGGTTGTGGCTATGTCGAGAAGGTCTTGTGTTTTTTGGTCATTATATTTTTCCTCCAGATACCCTATGATCTTTTATTTCATTGTGCGAATAAGATCAGAGTCCTCTTCCTTAACAGCCAAAACAGAAGACTGAAAAAGGTGGAGAGCAGGTTTCACTGAAGAGATACTGACATACTTCTCTCCTGAAAGAGCATCTGTGAAGTCTGCCAGTGGGGTCAGAGTCTTGTCCACAGCCTCCAGGACCTCTAGGTCTTGCCATGTTGGCAAGAGGTGTCTAGCCTCGCGGTCAGAAGAGAGGACATGGGTGATGGCAGCTTGCTGCTCAAGTATCCTCCTCACCATAGCCTGCCTAGATCCCCACCTTGTTGGGCACTCTGTCTTGAGCTTGTGGTCTGGTAAACACCGTTGTTTTTGTGCTTAAGAAAGCTCCCTCTTCATCCTCCAACTGTAGCTGAAACACCCGACAAGCTTTTTGCATAAACCCATAGCACGCTCAAATCGTGGGTCCTTCATTGCATTCTGTATTGCGAGATGAAGCCTATGGCCAAAACACTGCAGTCGTGTCCAGTGATTAATGGATATGGCCTTTACAATGTTGGTTCCGTTGTCTGTAGTGATGCATACCAGATTTTTCTCCTCCAATTTCCAGTTTATGAGAGCATCCTTTAATCCCTGCGCCAAAGCTTCACCAGTGTGGTCCTCAGGGAAAAACCCAGTTTGTAGGCACCGACTTTTCATCTCAAAATCATCCGTAATGAAATGTATCATTATGCTCATGTATGGTTCCATTGCTCTGCTGGACCATAAATCTGAAGTTGCTGCAAAATTAAGTACATTTCGCAATTCCATTTCAACTGTTTCACGACATTTGTTGTACAGAGCAGGGATTGTAACATGTGAAAAATAAATTACAAGGGGGCATGCGATAACGCTTATCAAGGGTTTGAATGAGTTTTTTAAACCAGTCTTTTTCAACAGTGGTCACAGGAGCCAGGTGAAATGTGATTGCATCCATTATTTCTTTGTGCCTAGTAGAGGTTGTTGGGTATGGTGTTGCATTGAATAATGCTGCTTTAATTGACGTTGGTTTTGTCTGGCTGCTGGTACTTTGTGGTTGAGCGGTTTTGTTTTTCCGTACCATCTCATACTGTTGTATGCGATTACGTTTCAGGTGATTAAACAGATTGTGGTGTTACCCTTTGGTGCACAAACAATGGCTGAACATTGCTTGCAGTAGATAGTTTGTTGAGTATCATCATCTGGTTTGAAACCGAAATAAGCCCAGACTTCAGAATAAGATCCTTTTTTTGGTACTAAAACAACGTCTGGGTTTTTATCACACTCACTTGCGCATTGCTCTGCCTCACTCATTGTACTCCTGTTTAGTTTCTGTTTGTTTCAAACTTCTCGACTGTTGCATCTGCTGTTCTGATGCAGTTAACACAAGCACATCTGGCTCATGCAATACCCAATGTGACATCAACATTGCCAAGGTGTGATTGTGTTTAATCGCAAGATTGTGAACAGACAAGACTTATAGTTCTCAGTTGTCTCCTGTGACTGAGTGTCCTTTAAAATATAATTGGCTGAACTTAGACTAGAAAATCCAACTAAAACAACCACCAGGCAAGCCAGGCATCAGTGATTGTGCTGATGCAGAAGACCCCAGCTGGGCTAAAGAGTCTTGTTATTCTCCAGTCACAAAGGTGCTGCTGCAGCTCTCGTTCGCTTATAATTCAACTGGGTGTGTGGACTGGACACGTCTGTATGTACCTATAGAGAGAACAAAACAAGAGCGCACACTGTCATCCGTCTTAGTGTAAAAACACTTGCAACTAAAGCAATGAAACAAACTGCGTGTTTTTTTTTTTTTTAATCACACAACCTGGCGCTGGAGAACTAAAGGGCTAAAATAGTGGTAATATTACAATTGCACGGTCATGCAACACTGTCTGTACTGTAAGAAAATGTAATTTTTATCATTTCTTGAGACAGCACTTTATTCTGGTGGTTTTTAATCACCACTAGGTTTATAAATGTGCAGTGATGGGGCTGCACTGCTGGGACACTGATGGGGCTGCACTGCTGGGACACTGACAGGGCTGTGCACTGCTGGGACACTGACAGGGCAGCCCCTCAGCCACAGCATCAGAAAATGGTCAGGACACCTGCTGGCCACCTGGCAATATTGCGCTCACTTGTGCCCCTTCATGCTAATGACTGGGGCAGACAACAGCACAAGCACCAGGCCACATTTTGTACTCGCCATGGTGCTGGTTGAGCCCTGATAGAGATATATATATATATAGATATATATATATATAGATATATATATATATATATATATTAATCCTAGTCCTCCCTATGTCACCATGCACCCCATCCACAGATCTACATTTTAAAATTAATTTACAATGAAAAATATATATAAAATTAAAAAAAAATGTAGATGTATGTATATATATATATATATATATAT
>BLSH010295086.1:168408-181932 GCA_018402905.1 Glandirana rugosa
AGGCGAAGCACTTCTGGACGACAGAGTTCCTGGGTAGAACGTGGGACGAAATGGGAGTGACCGAAACTGCCGAACCGATAACTCAGGGTCCACGACTCCCTAGCCCCTCAGCGACTGACTAAGGATGATACGAATTCCGCGCATTCACGTGAAGCGCGTTCTAAATAGTGTCCTGGACCTTCCGGATATAACGCACGACACTCCGTCTCCCAACCTTGGGGTCGAGAATTCACCACAGGTCCCACGACTGCAAAGACGTCGTCCCGGAACTGTTTTCGGACCGGAACTCATGAGAGTTCCCAGTCTAACAAGGCCGAAATCTGACCCTTGAGAGTACTCAAGGCCAGGCTTTTGTCAAGGCCCTGCTGCAGAAACGTCAGCACCCTGGACACCACTTAAGAGCTGGGGTTCCAACCCTCTGCCTCACAGCACGCAATATAGGCCTTCCAGGTCCTGTGATAAATCTTGCGCGAAGTGCACTTACGCGCCTTAAGCATAGTAGGAATCAGTCAGCGACTCCCCGATCCCTCAGCACCTGGGACTCAATAGCCAAGCCGTCAAAGCCAGTGAGGGTAAAGCAGGGTGCAAGATGGGTCCTTGAGACAGCAGGTCTTCACGAAGCGGAAGCCGCCAAGGGGCATCCGCCACCATCCGAACCAGATCGGCGTACCAAGTGCTGGAAGATATATAGCAGCCGATACCGACCCCAAGGAGCCACCAGCGCGTCCGAGGCAACCAACGGATCTCTTGTTCTGCACACGAAGATCTTCACCTTGTGATTGAACCTGGACGCCATGAGGTCCACCTCTGGCGTGCCCCACTTGCGGCAAATCTGTCGAAACACCTCCGGATGCAGGGACCATTCTCCTCAGTCCAAAGTTTGGCGGCTGAGAAAGTCCGCCTGCCAGTTTTCCACTCCCGGAATGTAAATGGCGGAGATCGATGGAACATGACGTTCCGCCCAGCGGAGAATCAGAGCCGCCTCCGCAGCCGCTGCGGAACCTCTTGTCCCGCCTTGATGGTTCACGTATGCCACGGTCGTGGCATTGTCCGACTGAACCCGGACAGGGAGACCCCGCAGCCTTATCGACCAACGGGACAAACAAAACCTGATCGCTCTCAGTTCCAACACATTTATTGGAAGTCGAGCTTCCTGAGCCGACCAACGGCCTTGGGCAGACAACCGACCCAGCACCCCTCCCCAGCCCGACAGGCTGGCATCCGTCGTTACCATCGACCAGTTGAGGGGAAGAAAGGATTTCCCTAGCGTTAGAGCTGGGGCCCGAAGCCACCAAGTCAATGAACCCCGGGTCTGATGATCCAAGCAGATCAGTTTGTCCAAGGATAGAGGAGATTTGTCCCATTGTGACAAAATCGCCTTCTGTAGGAGCCAAGTGTGGCTCTGGGTGTACGGTATTGCCTCGAAGGAAGATACCATGAGCCCCAACACCCTCATGCAGAACCGAAGGGATGACCTCCGGCGTGACAGCAGGGCCGTACCGCCGTCTGTAACCCCAACAACTTGTCGGGAGGCAAGAACGCCATTTGCCTGCACTGTGTCCAGAATCAGACCCAGATACTCCAGGCGACAGGACGGGGACAGCGAGGACTTCTGCAGGTTGATGAGCCAACCGAAGTCCCTCAAAGCGGACACCGTGATCCTTACGTCCTCCTCCAGGGACACAGCCGACTCCGCTCTCAAGAGCAGGTCGTCGAGGTACGCCACCACCGCAATACCTCGCTGTCTCATCAGCGCAAGGACCGGAGGGTGAACACCCTGGGGGCAGAGGCCAGCCCGAAAGGAAGGGCCATAAACTGGCAGTGCAGGTCCCCCACTGAGAAACGCAGAAAACGCTGATGGCTGAGACAGATGGGAATGAGCAGGTAGGCGTCCTTGATATCCAAGGACGCCAAGAACTCTCCCTGACGCAAGGCGGCCACGACCAAGCGAATGGACTCCATCTTGAACCTTTTTGCCTGCACAAAACAGTTCAGAGCCTTTAGGTCCAGCACCGGCCTAACACCGCCCTTTTTGGGCACCACAAAGAGGTTTGAGTAAAAACCGCAGAACCTCTCCTCCAGGAGGAACCAGCACGATCACCCCCTGATCCGCATGAGACTGGATCGCGCCCAAAAGCTCCTCCCGACGCCCCTGAGGGAGTCTCAAGTTTGAGAGAAAAAAACCTGTCTGGGGGTAGAGAGCTGAACTCTATCCGGTACCCGATGGACACCACTTCTAGGACCCACCGATCGGAGACACGAGCGGACCAAGTGGCCGCAAAGTCCAGCAACCAGCCCCCCACCCGAGAGATGGGCGGGGGCAACCCGTCATGCGGTAGAGGACTTATCCTCCACCTTGCCGGGCTTACGCTGCCAAGTTCTTTTACCGGATCCAACCGAGGCCTCACCGGGCTTGGAGCCCATCCCCGCCGTGCCGGGGGCACAAAAAAACTCCTGCCCGGAAGAAACAGGGCCCTGTCAGCGGCGAACATCCCGCCGCTTGGGCTCCGGGAGAAAAGAGCTCTTCACCCTGTGAAACTCTTAATGATTTCATCCAGCTGCGGTCCAAACAAACGGCCCCCCTGAAAAGGGAGATCTGTAAGTCCTTTTTTAGACGCCTGGTCGTCCGACCAGGAACGCAGCCACAACACCCGCCTGATGACCACCGCAAAAGCGGAAATTTTGGACAGCATGGGCATGATATCCAACAGGGAGTCACACAAGTAGTGTAACCCCTCCACCAGGTGATGAACCTTTTGCACTTCACCCTGCGCACAACTGCAACGCAGATTAGCACGCACAGAAGTGGGGCACTCAAGAAGAGATTGAGCTGCCATAGCACACGCCAGAGCCGGCTGCATGGCAGAACCTGCCACCAGAAAAATGGCTTTAGACACCGACTCCGTGCGGCGATCAGCCGCGTCTCTAAAGGAAGGCGAGCCCTCCAACAGAAGGGTCGTAGCCTTGTTCAGGTGGGCCACCGGCGGGTCCACCGAAGGGGAAGCCCAGCGCCTAGTGAAAACCTCCTCAAAGGGATAGCGCACCGCAAAGCGCTTTGGCAGGGTGAAGGAATTTTTTTGGAGATAACCATTCCTTAAAAACTGCCCGCTCAAAAAACTGATCATAAGGAAAAGCCTTAGGAGACCTAGGAGGCTTCATAGACCCACACACATAAGTGGATGTCTGCGACTCCCCTGACTGATCAAGTTGCAGGGCCTGGCGAATGTTCGCGATCAGCGCCGCCACAATCGCCATGTCGCGCGCCACTGAAGCCCCCTGATCCTCCTCAGTATCTGAGAGGACCAATTCGCCCTCCGACAACTGCACAGGGGTCCCTGTGACCAGAGAGGCCACCTCATGATCCGAATCCTCCCCCCGAGGATACACAGGGGATTGGGCGCTTCTTGGGGGGCTCCGGAGCCGGAGCCGTGCCCAACCGGGGAAGGAATTCTGCAAAAAAAAGCCCGTAACTGGTCCAAGGAGACCATGGGTTCCGGTGCCGAACGCTGCTCCACTGGCACCTCCACGGAGGGCCCTGCAGGGACCATAGCCGCAGCATCGCCTCCCTCAGCCATCATGCTGTTTGGGAAGCCCCCCCGCACGATACCACCACCTCCGCCCGCAATCAGCCAGTAAAAACCGGGAGGATGAAGCCCACCACCACCAGCACCCCAGGAAGGCCAGCTATACCTGCTGCTTCTTCCGTAATGCCTGCCCAGCCAGGACTTGTACCGCACGTGTGTCAGCCACACTGTTCCAGAGAAAGAGGAAGTAAAAACGTTTGCAGCACGTTTTTACAGAGGCCGCAGTACCACCAATGACCACCGGGGGCCGCCCAAGAGCAGTAAGAACCGCATGGGCTACCAGAAAATGGCCGCTGCTTCTGCAAAAAGCACCCATCCACCACAAAAATGTGGCGGAACGGCGGCGTGCAAACCATCGTTCGCCATCCTGCGGCGAGGGAACGAACGGTACAGTCGGAAGGCACGGCGCCGCACAAAGCGGTGGGTGGGAGAGGGGGGGGGGGGGGGGCAGCGCCCCGGTATAACCCTACTCAGGAGGAAGGCTACCCACCAAATGCCCGGATGCCACTCGCCGCGCCCCTGGGGCGGGGGAGGGGGTCCACTCACCACTCCGACGGGCGATGCGGGTAGCCACCGGTAGCAGACTGTTCCCCCCACACGGAGAAGGATTGCTGCTGGCCAGGCCATTGGAGAGGCATGCGCCAAACCCTGGGTACAAGTGGGGTTAACCATTGGCCACCCGCACGGAACGGGCCCTGCGCGGCATGACCCTGCTTAGGCCAGGGTAGCTCGCCAGGTGGTGGCCGGGCTGGGGAAAGTTTTGGATTTGTGATATCCACTCTATGCCACCAGCCGGCTTCTTGATAGCAGTCTTCTAGGAAAAACTTCAGCACAAAAAACGCAGGTCACAGAGGGAACCCAGTCCACTTCTTTGCACTAGGCAAACAAAACTGAATGCCATTGGCCAGCAGGGGGTTTTATGCTCAGGTGAGGACGGCCCCCTGGGAGGGGCTAGCCTATCCCTGTTGCTTTTATTTCTGTTTTGCCTAGTCACTCCTGATAGGACAAACATAAAACCCACGTGTTATGAAGAGCTGCGTCTGTCAGTGAACGTAAGAGAAATAGAACTTTTTGGTAAAAACTCAACTCGTCCTGTTTGGAGGAGAAAGAATGCTGAGTTGCATCCAAAGAACACCATACCTACTGTGAAGCATGGGGGTGGAAAACATCATGCTTTGGGGCTGTTTTTCTGCAAAGGGACCAGGACGACTGATCCGTGTAGAGGAAAGAATGTATGGGGCCATGTATCATGAGATTTTGAGTAAAAACCTCCTTCCATCAGCAAGGGCATTGAGGATGAAACGTGGCTGGGTCTTTCAGCATGACAATGATCCCAAACACACCGCCTGGGCAACGAAGGAGTGGCTTCGTAAGAAGCATTTCAAGGTCCTGGAGTGGCCTAGCCAGTCTCCAGATCTCAACCCCATAGAAAATCTTTGGAGGGAATTGAAAATCCGTGTTGCCCAGCCACAGCCCCAAAACATCACTGCTCTAGAGGAGATCTGCATGGAGGAATGCGCCAAACTACCAGCAACAGTGTGTAAAAACCTTGTGGAGACTTACAGAAAACGTTTGACCTCTGTCATTGCCAACAAAGGGTATATAACAAAGTATTGAGATGAACTTTTGTTATTGACCAAATACTTATTTTCCACCATAATTTGCAAATAAATTCTTTAAAAATCAGCCAATGTGATATTCTGGATTTTTTTTCTCGTTCTGTCTCATAGTTGAAGTGTACCTATGATGAAAATTACAGGCCTTTCTCATCATTTTAAGTGGGAGAACTTGAACAATTGGTGGCTGACTAAATACTTTTTTGCCCCACTGTAATCTTTCACATTATACAAAAAAATTGGGATAACTTTACTGTTTCGTTTTTTTTTTTTTTTTAAATCCATTTTAGTGTATTTTTTCCCAAAAAAAGTGCATTTGAAAAGACTGCTGCGCAAATACCGTGTGACATAAAATATTGCAACAACTGCCATTTTATTCTCTAGGGTCTCTGATATATATATATATATATATATATATATATATATACACACACATATACATACACACACACACACACACACACACACACACACACAATGTTTGGGGATTCTAAGTAATTTTCTAGCAGAAAATACTATTAACTTGTAAGCAACAAATGTCAGAAAAAGATTTGGTCTTTAAGTGGTTAAACTGACTTCACCGAGTTCTTCATTTTATCTATTCTAAAAAGGAAATCATGTTACAATGTATCTTTCCTCTTAGTGCTGAGGAATGTGCTGAGGAATCTTGAACATTCTCCGGCTTTTTTTTTTTGACAGCTCTGGTTCACACATAGGCATCCGACTTCAGGGGTGACTCAGCGCAGCCCCGCACAGCCCGACTTCAGTGGGGCTTGCAAGCGACTTCTGTAATAGAAGTCAATGCAAGTCATCCCCAAAGTAGTACAGGAACCTTTTTCTAAGTTGGAGTGACTTGCGTCGCTCCTATTAGTACGGTTCCATTGCAATGCATGGAGCGTGACTTGTCAGGCGACTTAAGTTGCCTGACAAGTCGCCCTGCACTGTTTACACAGAATAGAGGAAATGTCGGATTTAGATCGTGAGTGGGGGGGTTGAATCGAGATCACAATCTTTTAACGATTAATCGTGCAGCTCTACTGGGAGCCCAAAGCTTGACCTTCTGGTCTCTGCATCTTCAACAGTAAAGTAAAGCTGTTCCTGCCCAATCACAGAAACCTTTGTATTATGTTAACAGCCACAAAATACAAAGGCTTCTGTGAACTGGCAGCAGAGTCGAGGGGCAGATATAGCTGCTCTATGTGCTTCTCTCCATGGGAATATTTGTTTGATGACAGCTATCTTGAAAGGAGATTTTCCTCACTTTTGGACAGTTGTCCTATCACTTCTATTATGTCTGCACAACATTTTTTGTTTACAGCAACACCACCGACCAGTATAGGCAGAATCAGAACAGGCCGGCATAAGCACAGGAGAGGAAAAGGGGCACAGTGACCTAGCCCAAAGACACCCTGGTGCTAACTGGGACCCCACACAACCAGGGATATGGGGCAAACAGTTTTACCCCAGAAGCCACTCTGGAGGCTGGAAAGAATTATTTATATGCTTACAGTAATGCTGTCCATTGTCTGGGATCAGCTTCTCCACCACCTGGATTTATAGTAAAAGATGCTGGAGCCAGCCATGCCACAGTAGTATGATGAAATTACACTGTCTGCTCCACCCTTCAAACCACCTAGATGTGCAGGGAGATCCCGCACCCCTTGCAAATCATGGTGCTGTCAGAAAAAGGACACCTCTCATCCTCTGGTGTTCTCACAGAGTAAACATTGCGCTGAATTCCTGGATGGTAGGAAACACAAACAGGACTGAGGGAAAAATAGGGGCAGTAAGGGATTTGAAAGGATCTGCTTAGGTTTCCTGCTGTAGGTGAAACCAATATTCTCTCACGTAGCTGTCCTGAAAGATTATTGGGGAAACAGTGGTATGTAAATAAAGAGCTGTTAAGCCCTCAAGAGATAAGGAGGTGGATAAAAGATGATCTCTCCACATGGAAGGTGGAATAGGCTCCTACACACATACATGGATGATCAAAAAACACACAGGGAGGGGTGTTACTAGAACTGGAACAGACAGAATCTGGAGAAGCTGTGCATAGTAACCAATCAATTTCTAGCTTCAACTTTTTCAGTTACCCCTTCGCGCTGCCTCATTGCGGCATTTTGATTGAGTTTTAATGCCAAGGGGGTGGCGCAACTATTGTTTCACGTGATTACTGTGACTGGCTCATGATCAGTCACAAGATCAGCAGCCTGTGCTGCTGGCTCCCAATCAGAAGCTGTGACAGAGAGCTGTCGGACAGCTCACTCAGTATGCTGGCAGAGCACAGCTAGTGCGCCCTTGGCACACAACCTCATGCTGTTGTGAACACGTATATGCAGTGGCTGGGGGTTAAAACCCAATTTATTGCCTCCGCATATAGGTGTTATGCAGTCGGCAAGAGGTTAAAATGATTGTAAAGGTAAAAAAGCAAAAAAAACCCCAAAAAAACCCCCAAAAAAGTCTATACTTACCTGCTCTATGCAATGGAATTGCACAGAGCGGTCACGACCCTCCTCTTTTCGGGTCCCCCATCAGTGCTCCTGGCCCCTCCCCTCTGTCCAGTGCCCCTATGGGAAGCCACTTCTCATGGGGATACTTGACACCCTAGTGCGATCAAAGATCCCACACAACCAAGGATATGGGGCATACAGTTTTACCCCAGAAGCCACTATGGAGGCTGGAGCAAATAATTTATCTGCTCCCAATAATGCTGTCCATTGTCTGAGATTAGCTTCTCCAACACCTGGATTTATGGTAAAAGATGCTGGCATTAAGTAAGCATGCTTTCTACACGCCACTGAGAGAAGTGATGAAATTACACTGCCTACTCCAGCCTCCAAAACCGCATAGATGTGCTTGCACCCGAGCCCCACTGCTGCGTCAATTGACAGACAGCAGGACTTGGCCCTGCCGCCCACACCCTCATCACTGACAGCGAGACCCGGAAGTGCGGGGAGAAAAGAGCTGCAGACGTGCAGGACGCTGGATCAAATGAGGGCTCAGGTAAGTAAAAAAAGGGGGGGGGGGGTGAGTGGGGATGCTGACACCTAAACATTTTTTTACCTTAATGCAAGAAATGCATTAAGGTAAAAAATGTTTAGGCTCTACAATCACTTTAAGCTTTGAAAAATTGCCAGTTACTTACCAGTAACTGCGTTTCTAGGAAATCTTCCAAGAGAGATGACTGGCCCACCTGACAGGAAACACAATCAACACATGAGATTAAAAGCCCCTCCCTTCCCCCTACACCTCAGTTCTGCCAAAGTATGTTAACCTAGTGCACAAGGGAAACTTTTTTCCCCCCTTAAAAAAAATCACTTAATAAAGATTTCCTAGAAACACAGTTACCGGTAAGTAACTGGCAATTTTCTCTAGTCACCTTCCAGGATGGCACATCTGAGAAGATGTACAAGCAGACCAAGGCCTATCTTAGGGTGGGACAACCACTTGTAAGACCTTTCTCCCGAAAGTCAGATCCTGAGGTGATAGCAATTACACTCTATAGTGCTTTAGAAAGGTGGCAGCTTGGCACATCTGTTCCACTGATGCTCTGGCTTTTTCCGCCCAAGAGTTTGCCAGGGCTCTTATGGAATGTGCTTTAAGGCCTGGTGGTACTGGGGAACCTGACTGCTCGTAAGCTATTGTGATGGTGTGTTTGATCCACCTCGCTACTGTCGCGCTAGAAGCTGTCTCACCCTTTCTAGGACCGCTAAACAAAATTAGAAGGTGACTTGATTTTCTGACATCTTTCATCCTACCTAGATATGTCAATAAGCATCTTCTGATACCTAGCAAATTAAATTTTCTCTCCTCGTTTTTTGGGTTTTCGCAGAAGGAGGGTAACACCATTTCCTGAGACCTTGGGGAGAAAAAGAGGATCTTGCTTCAGAACCACCCCATCTTCCAACATCACCATAAATGGGTCTTTGATTGACAGAGCCTGTAGTTCACTCATCCTTATAGGAATAGTAATGGCAAACAAAAAAGCTAACTTAAAATGTCAAAAATGTAATTGAAACTTCTGACGCTGGCTCGAAGGGTGCTTTCATCCCCTGGAGGTAATATGTTAGTTTTTACGGACGTCAACCTCTCCCTAGCAACCAAACATCTTTTTATCAGAGGTTCTATTGCTAACCTCTGGTCCAAAAATATAGGGCCGCTATCTGTACCTAAAAGTGGATGTAAACCCGAAAAAAAAAAATTGAATTAATAATTCTGCCTGGTAGAGTATAGCATGTCATATCATCTGTGCCCAGTCTTGCCACAAAGAGTTAATCCGACTGTGAGTAATGAGCTTATCTTTTTTCAGGAAAGGAAAGTCCGAATAACAGGGAAATACACAGTCGATCCGCCCCTTGCTTTGTGAGTGACAAGCAATTTGCTTATCTCCTTCACAGAGCAGAGAAAGTTTTACACTCCCTCCTCAATGTCTCAGTATAGAGGTGGGTGGGGAGAATTGTGACATCACAACTCCACCCACCAAGTTCCAGCAAACACAGACACCCTCTGATTTCAGAGTTTTACACAGCTGCTAGTGCTTACAGGAAGGACATTTGAAAGGTAGGGATAGATGCAGGAGGCTTGCTTGTATATATACATTAATACTGTCTCATTAGTTTATACTGGGTGGGTGGTGGGTTTACATCCACTTTAAGGGTGCTCAGGCTGTCCCGGCACCAGTGTGAGAACACTTTCCAGACCTTTGAGTAGATCCTTCTCGTGAGCTGTTTCCAACTACTCTCTCTGAGCATCCCTTGCCTCTAAGTATCTCCCTCTCAAGTGCCAAGCCATCCTGGGTCCGGGTGAAGGACAGGGCCCTGTCGAAGAAGATCCTTCCTGAGGGGGAGCCGAAGCGGAGGAACAATGACCATCTCTTCAGGGTCGGACACCAGGCCCTTTTTGGCCACCAAGGGGCAATTAGGATCAGTCTGAGTTCGCGTAAGCCAGCTTCTGCATTACCCTGTGGATAAGAGCTAGCGGTGGAAAAGCGTAACTCAGATAGTACTCCCATTCCTGATCTAACGCGTCTACCCCTTCGGTGCCGCCTTCTCTCATGAGCGAGAAGAAGCAATCCACATTTTTATTCCCCCTGTGGGCAAATAAGTCTAATTTACGGTACTCCGAACCGTTGGCATATCTGCTGGAAAACGTCCTGGTTCAGTTCCCATTCTCTCCGATGGATGGGCCTCCAGCTTAAAAAGTCTGCCACCACATTGGTGGCTCCTCTTATGTGAACTGCTGACAGTGACTTTAGGGATAGCTCAGCACAGCCTAGAATCTCTAACGTCAGGTTTAGGAGTCCCCTGGACCTTGTTCCTCCCTGGCGATTTAAGTAGGTGACCGTGGTCACGTTGTCCGAAAGGACTTGGACCTCTAGTCCTTGGATCCTGTCCCTGAAAGCTTTCAGGGCCTGCCCTACTGCCAGTAGCTCTCTGTGATTGGACAAATCTCTTGCTTGAGCCAGGGTGCAGGAACCCTGTGCCTGGAGATCCTCTAGGTCTTTAGCTGGGTTGGCCTGAGAGATGATTTTTCTCGGTTCACAATTCAGCCTAGCCTCTCTAGCGTACTGATCACTTTGTCTATGTCCATTCTCACTTGTTCCAGAGAGAGACCGTAGACCAAGAGATCGTCCAGGTATGGTATAAGTGAGATCCCCTGAAGATGTAGGTATGCTACAGCCTCTGCCAGCACCTTCGTGAACACCCTTGGACTTGACATTAAGCCAAAGGGAAGTGCCCGAAACTGCAGGTGCTGTATGCCTTGGTTCATACAGACTGCGAACCTTAGCAGGGACTGGTCTTCTGGGGCAATGGGGACACAGAGATAGGCATTCCTGAGATTTATAGTCGCCATAAATGCATCCTTTAAAAGATGCTTGCGTACCGTATACTTTCCATCCGGGAGCTCTTTTGTCGTAGGAATTTGTTTAACTTCCGTAGATTTATAATTAAATTAAATTTCCCCAACGGCTTTTGAACTACAAAAGTGTGGGAATAAAATCCCTGGTAGAGCTGATACGGAGCGACAGGGACGACTACGTCCTGTCCTGCTAATTCCTCTACACTCTCTAGCAACCCTGCTGCCCTTACAGGATCTCTGGGTAGATGGGTGAGAGTGATATTCTTGGGGTGGGGGGAAGAAGCTCTAACCGTTACCCCTCTGTCAGAATCTCCAGAATATAGGGGCTCTCTATGATCTTCCTCCACTATGGGACGAAGTAAGTCCCCCACACACCCTAGGGATCTGGGCCCTTTGCCCCGCAGGAACGGTGGGAGGAGAGGCATCATAGCTTTGGCAGACCTCCCCAGGGTGGACATGGAGGATGAGGAGCCAGGGGAGGGGGAGGGAAAAACCTCTCTGAAAGAAATTATGCCGACCATACGCACATGCCAGACCACGCTGACTGAGCATATTGATGGTCTGAGAATGGAGATGTAATTTGTAAAACAGGCTGTCTCTAAACTCAAGGAACGAACCGCTGCTACAGAGCAACGTATAAGCGATCTGTAGGACATTGTTCACCCTTTGCAGGGCACAGTCAGAGATCTGCAGAAGGACATGGTGGCACATACTGACAAACTCAGCGACATGGAAGACCACCAAAGGCAGAACAATGTGCGCTTTGTGGGTTTCCCGGAGGGGGTGGAAGGAAAACAACCTGAGGAGTTTTTGGAACTATGGCTTGCTGATAACATGGACAAAAATACCTTCTCGCGCCTTTTTGCTATTGAGCACGCTCATAGAATTCCTTCTAGACCCCCTCCCCCGGGATCCCTGCCAAGACCTATGATTGCACACATTCTCCACTTCAGGGATAGGGATAATATCCTGAAAGCTGGTAGGAATATGGGAGAATTACAATGCAAGGGGAACCGGAATTCTGTATATCCAGATTTTTCAGCAGCGTCACAAAAGCAAAGTGCCAGTTTTGTCCATGTCAAGAAGAGGCTTTGGGATCTACGGATGGTATACTGTATGATGTATCCTGCAAAGCTACGCATAGTGGACAAAGGTAACGCTTATTTCTTCAATAATCCCAAAGATGCATCACATTGGCTGTACTTTAGAGGGCGCCCTGACCCTCCGAATAACATTTGCTGAACTCTGCTACCTGGATTTATCACCTGGCTGCTGCAGCAGCCTCTTGTTGTACGATGATGGTTCCTATTAATTGATGTTTCTCCTTTGCGGACATACTGTATACTGCTTTACTATTTTAATCGCATGCTGATTTTGGTGGGGAGGGCTCTAGTAGCTCTATACTACACTATATATTGCACTCTGGATATATTGACCCACCAGTGGAGATATGGTACTGAGGTACACGGGAGAGATCACAGTCTCTAATAACTGCTTTCACAGTCCTAAGCTGATCTATCTTAAAACAAGTATTCGTTCTAACTATTTGAACTGTTCATACAGTCGCTTACAAAGTTATTAAGACCCTTTCATCTTTCTATAGCCCCGCAACAGGAAGGAACTGAGAGGGCTGCACCCTTTACAACGGATAGTGAGGGTGGGAAGTGCTCCTCCTTCGGCTATACGTTCCTCACTGGAACAATCTAAGAGACAGGGAAGGATAACTTTTTGTTCTCTTTTTTCCTCCTGACCTCTTCTATGCCTTAAAGACCTTTTGACACCCCGAGGGTATATAACTGTTTGCTTATGGGTATTAAGCACACAACATGTTGGGGTTGTTTGCAGGCTGGGTGGGGTTGGGGATTTGTTAATTACCCTTCTTGGAAGCACAATGTGGAAATGGTATGGTGCTCGGTTCTCTAGGCTCTGATGCAGAGTGATCCTATGCTTATGTCAGTGGGAGATGGTGGGGCAATACGTGGGTTCACTGGGGGGGGCCTGGGATATGCTATTTGAGTAATGATGAAACAGAGCAAGTCTAATGTCCTGGAATGTCCGGGGCCTAAATTAAAAAATTAAGGGCTCCCTGGTATTTAATTATATTAAAAGATACAAGCCAAATATCATTTTCCTACAGGAGACTCATCTACATGGCTCCAGGGTTCAGGCCCTGAAGCGGGCTAATGTGTTACATGTCCTGCATGCGGAGTACTCATCTTATTCCAGGGGGGGTGGCAATACTGTTGACTAAAAATGCAGGCGCTCATATTATACGTCTTAAGACTGATCCCAAGGGTAGATACGTGATCTTGGTATGTACAATATTTAATGTATGTTTGACTTTGGTGGGCATGTATGTCCCTCCCCCATTCTCTTTACAAATTTTGGAGGAGTTAAAGTGGATGTAAACCCACCACCCACCCAGTATAAACTAATGACACAGTATTAATGTATATATACATGCA
>BLSH010295086.1:227527-246294 GCA_018402905.1 Glandirana rugosa
TCCAGAGGGCTAGACTGGGGGAATCTGAAAATAGAAACCCCAGTAGACTTCCGTTAACAGATACGACACTTCTATGCTCTACACGTCGTGGACTTTGATACCTATGACCTTCGGACACGATCGTAAAGAGGACGCAACAACGCTAGTCACACACTTCTCACCCTCTTCTCCCAACGAGTATCCATAGTTTCAGGTGCTGCACATCTCGTATCTTCACAGCATAGACAATTGCCTTCAGATGACCCCAAAGATAAAAGTCTAAGGGGGTCAGATCGGGAGACCTTAGGTGCCATTCAACTGGATTGGTCGTCATGGGCCAGTTGAATGGCCCCCAAGGTCTCCCGATCTGACCACCTTAGACTTTTATCTTAATGGGCCATGATTTGATCTTTATCCGGTGAGTCTCTCCAATTAGGGGGAAACCCTGAATGTCACGTGGTGTGGTGAAGGTGGCGAACGGATTATGTGGGACAGTGCTTGATGAACGAGAGGCACTCTGATGAACTGTGTTAATCGGACTGTTTACCCCATGGTGGATTCTCCACGCAGTACATAGTTATAGCGCTGCTTGTTATGTGGTGGTGTATTTATGCATACTATATGACTGATTTATAACTTTGTTGGACCAACTTCTCTGTACACACTGTACAGCAGTTGTACAACCAAGGTTTTCTAGTCTGCTCATCCAACGTTCGTTGTACAACCGGTGTTCATCCGACCGTTAGTACGCGCGATTAGATCGTACAACAAGCTGGTTGTATGACCGTTTTGTACAACCGTTGTACCGTGTATGGGGCTTTAGAGCCGTGGGAACCATTGCGAAGAATATGACTCATGAAACCGGGTTCTTAATTGCCATAATTAGGATAGTCTGGGTTGTTCAATCAATTACCTGTTTGGTCAAAGTCACAAATAACATATTTCGGGTTGGTTGTGGGAGCGTTTGCTAAAAGACCTGCCTGTAACCATATATATCATGTGAAGAACTCTGACACAGTCCCAGCAAATGTGCTTGAAAGAACCTGCCACCTGAAGGATGCAAAACTTATAAGGGAAAATAGACTGAAATTGTAAGGGATATTGTAAGGATAATTGCAAAAGAGGAGTTTGTAATTGCCTCCACTCTCAAAACATGAGCTGAACCACTGGCCTCATTGGGCCAAATCTGATTCCAATCCTCTACAGTAATATATCTGCCCAATTCTCCTTCCCATTTGAGACTGTGGACAGGAGCGCAAGATGACTGTGCAGTTGTAGCCCTGTGGATTATTCAAGATTCCCTTCTGGCCATAATTCTAATTTGAAGAAGCTGTGTTTTGTGTACTGTGTCCTGTTAGTAGGAATGTATATGTATACATTTATGCAGTCCTGTATGCAAGATGTGGATATGTATAGTATGCCTTATAGTGTGTGTGTACTTTTAATGTGAATAATGGAGTGTAATATATGTTTCACTAATTACCTGTTTGCAGCGTGAGGTTTTGTGTATATGTCTCTAATGCAAGTCATACTTTTCACCCAGGCTCTCTTGGTACTTTTCATCCTTGCTTACATTCACATCGCATTTTCCCGGTCTCCCATTAACTGCCTGGAGCATGTTCGAGATAAGTGGCCTAGAGATGGGATTCTGCGTGTGGAGATCCAGTTAAATTCAAGCCGTGCACCTATATTTCTACAGTTTTATGACAGTGACACCTTCCCTGGATTAATGAAGGAACCACTTGCAGAGGAAGATGTGGAAGAGGATGAGGAAGAGATGAGTATGGACATGTATCAGAATAGCTCTATAAAGGTATAAAATTAATTTCTATTTATCTTTACCTTCAGCCACAAGCCAAACCGCTGACAGGCTGACTTTCTGAAAACTGGTTCCTTAAAAAAATATGTGACAAATAGCAATCCATTTTAAAGAATGTTTTTGATGGTTAACCTTTGACTGCCTAGTATGTATCTTGTACTTATTGGCTGTACCCTATCCTAGTTGACAATAATGAATGTTGTGGCAGTTATATGTTCACACTGCTGCAACTTCTAATTTAACATATAGTTTCACCTGGAGCCTTGGGTTCATTGATCTTCTTCTTGATTGGCTGTGATTGAAGTTGGGAGATGGTTGGTCCTTGGCACTTAGACCCCTATTCACACCTAAGAGTTTGGTAGCTTGAAGCTCCAAAAGGCTCGGGGATAAATAATATCAATTATGGTAATGTTCACATCTCCACTCTAAGGCCTTGCACACACGGTGAGTCGGTCGTATGAGCAGACCTCCAAAATCGTATGTTGGCTGTTGTGTCTCGGGTACGTACACTAAGGGATCGTACGACCAAGCCTAACGTGGTGACGTGTTACGAGCGTATAAAGAGGAAGTTCAGGTGAATGTGATTTGTGAATTAGGAACGTAGGTTTACACGAATGGTCACTTCTGGGCGTTCCTGATTTCTGAGCATGCGTGTTTTGTACATACAGCTTTGTTGGCCCAATTTCTCTGTACACACAGTACAACAGTCGTACAATCGCTTGTTGTACAACAAAAGTTTTCTAGTCCATTCATCCAACTTCTGTTGTGCGACCATCGCTTGTCGGCTGTTCTAATCATGCGTACTAATGGTCGGATGATCATACAACAAGCTGTTGTACAACCGTTGCACCGTGTGTACGTGCCTTAAGCCACCTCAGGTTCAAAATAGTTTTGGAGCTATGTTTGTAGCTTGATTCAGATTGGTACATCCTTCTTTTTTTTTTTCTTTGTAGAAAAGCATTGAAACACAAGATTTGTATGTTGAGTTTTTTTGCGCACTGTGTTGCACTGTTTTGCGCACTGTGTTGCACCTTTTTTTGCATCCTAACAACCAATGACTCATCCCTGCTGCGTGTGTTTGTTTTTTTTTTTTTAAGAGTCCCAATCCAGAGGGCCCCCTACAGTTTTATATATTTCTTTTTCTTTTTTCAATGCCGGCTCTTTTGATTACAATCTGCTGTCAGCAGGGATGACTCATTGTTAGGGTGCTGGCTCCTTTACAACAGACGACTCATCCCTGCTGCTGACAGCAGGGATGGTTCACTGGTTGGAAAGCCTGTGTATGCTGGCCTCTTAAAGCACCAAAGCTCAAAGTTCCTTAAAAAGATTGTATAAAAATGTGACGCTCAGGTATGAATGCAGCCTTCTCATTTGTTGTTCCGCATGGCTATAGGTGCTTAAGGAGAAAGACATAGTAAATACCATGCCCCTGATCTCTATGTACAGTGAAGACATAGTAAGTTTATTTAGACTACTGATATCTTCAAAAAGTTGGCCTGTCACCATTCATGTATCATTTTATACATGAGGTTCTACATAATGCCTTGTGACAGTGTCAATGTTAAATGGTGAAAAAGTAAAAAGAGTAAAAATATAAGTGCTCAAATTAGATTTAAGTTTAAATTGACTAAATATATTCCATGGGCATTGAAGCAAAAGGTGTACAGGATCTATAGTTCATTTTCACTGGCAGGATCCACAGCCGCAGTAGAAAATCCCATCCCTTGACAGGATGCTGTAGAAAGGATCTTTGCTCTCTGTGTGGAAGCTGAGATCTCTGCTGAGTCCGAACTATAGCACTGCAATCAGCAAATGTCATGCTCCCAGCTTATTGTAGAACTCTATCTCTGACAGACCTCTGCAGAGAGACCCTACACACATGCACCATACATATAAATAGGAATGGGCTCGGGCGTGTTTGGGTGTATGATGTGTATCTTAGAACCACAGTTCTTAACCTCCAAGTAGGAATTTTGTGCTATTGCCAGTAAGCTGGGGCACTTAGGACCACACAAACACAATAATCCTTGTTTAAAGTGATATGGCAATTAAAGCCGTAATAAATCCAAAAGAAAAATTTATATTGCAGCTTCCCAATTCTTAGATGTGATGCTTTCATTTGTTTTCTTTTCTCCTATCGTTCACTGACAGACGCAGCTCTTCATGACGTGTGGGGTTTATGCTTGTCCCACTAGGAGTTAACTAGGCAGGGAAAAGAAACAGCTGGCCCCTCCCATTGGGGCCGTCCTCTCTTCCTACATAAACCCCCTCATAGCATAGCTCTTCAGTTTTTATGCCTAGTTGGCAAGAAGTTGACCTGGTTTCCCTTTTGGGGAATTTGTGGTCCTGTTTGTGACCATTTTTTATTTTAATATTCATTTTTTTTTTTTTTTTGACTTCTATCAAGACATTGATCTGCTATCAAGAAGCCGGTTGGGGCATAGAGGGTCCATGGGCCCTGTACTTTCCCCGACCTGGCCAACCGATGCGAGCCAGTCCCGACGTATGTGGACCCGCCGCATCGTGCCTGTTCCGTGCGGGCGGCCTGGGGTGATCCCAGCCCCAGATGCGATTCGGGAAGGGCGATTTTCTGGCCTGCAGCATACCGCCCAAGAGGGGGCGGAAGGTCTGCGACTGGGTGGCTACCCACGGCGCTCGTCGGAGTGGTGAGTGAGAGTTCCTGCCTTCCCCCCCTTTTAGGGGCGGAAAGGGGGACCGACGGCCGCAAAAAAATAAAATAAAAAAATTTCTTGCTGGGTAGCCGCTGGTGGGACGCATGGAGCTCCCGTTCACCCCCCGCACCCTCCCCCCACACCGCACCGATCGTCTGGGCCGCTCGTATCGATGTTGCGCCGCCATTTTGCGGCGGACCACTGCCATTTTGCCGTAGCCGCAGACATTTTTGGCCTATGGGACTTTCCCTCTAGCGCTCAGAGCGGCCGTTTGCGGTACTGCACATTCCCTGAAGGTGTTTTTTGGCCTCTAGTGTTTAACGGCGGCCATTTTGACTGCATGCCTCTGCAAATACACGTGTCTGCAGCATTTCCCTTCTCTGTGGAACGGTGGTGATCTGGCGGCGCAGCTCTTCTGACGATCCTTCCAGAAACAGGCAGCGGAACAGCAAGTATAGCTGGGCTCCCTGTGGGTGCTGGTGGTGGTGGGTGCAGTCCTCCTGGGTTCCCTGGTGCACTATGGGGTGGTGGTGTGCGGCAGTGTGGGGGTGCCTCATTCTCCTTAGTCTCCCTGTGTGTCACTAAAGTTTTTCTGGGGGAAAGCAATGGCAGATTACACTGCTGAACCTACTGAGGAAGCGCAATCTGCGCAAGGGGCATTTTTGGACCAGCTGCGGGCGGTCTTTAGCGAATTTCTCCCCCGGGCGGAGGTCGCCCAACAGGCCCCCAAGAAGTGTCCCCCCTCCTTCTCTTTATTCATCAGGGGAGGATTCTAAGCCAGAAGTGGCCTCAGGGACCCCAGTGGACCTATCTGATGGGGAACTGGGCCCATCGGACGGCGAGGGGGATCAGGGGGTGCGGCTGCACGCGAGAAAGCGTTGGTTGCTACCATTATCGCTGGCATTCGCACTAAGCTGCAACTGGGTCAGGATGGTGAATTGCGGTCTGCTGCATATGTGTGTGGGTCCTCTGGGCCCCCAAGGCTTATCCCTACAATGACTTTTTTTTGATCATTTTCTTTATCGTGAATGGCAGCGTCCACAGCACTCTTCTTCGCTGTCAAAACGGTTCGCTGCTCGCTATCCCTTTGAGGAAAGCTTTTTAAAAAAATGGGAATCGCCTGTGGTGGACCCACCAATAGCACACCTTAGTAAGGCGACGACCATTCCTCTGGAAGGGACTCCTTCTTTTAAGGATCCCGCTGATAGAAAAACAGAGGCGCTTTTAAAGTCACTGTTCCTGGTGGCAGGTTCCGCTGTGCGACCGGCCTTGGCGTCCGCCATGGCGGCACAACATTTATCTGAGTGTACGGAAGAGCTCCCGAAGGACCTAGAAGACGGTCGCCTGATGGATGCGCTGCAGAAGTTTTTTGCTCCAAGGGTTCAAGTACCTTTGTGATGCGGCCGTTGATTTACTGCCGATGTTGTCCAGAATAACTATATTTGTCGTCCTACTCAGACGGATACTTTGGTTGCGTTCCTGGTCTGGTGACCACGCTTCCAAAAAAGGTCTTGCTGACCTCCCTTTTCAAGGTGGACGTCTATTTGGTCCACGTTTGGATGAGATTATTAAGGACTTCACAGGAGGTAAGAGTACCTTGCTTCCAGAGCCCCGCAGGCGTGAGTTTCGCCGTAGATAGGGGCCCCCTCCTTCGGGTCAGTTGAAGTTTTTTCGCGCCCCGGGCGCAGCAGGTAAAGGTACCCGCCCCGGTAAGGTCGCTGCAGGGGCCGGAAGATGGCAGTGGCAGCACAAAACCGAAAAGTCCTCCTCAGCCTGATGGGTTGCCCCCACCCGGGTTTCGGGTGGGGGGGGATGTCTTCTGGGGTTCGCAGGCCGGTGGCTGGCTCACATTTCCGACCGCTGGGTCCGGGAAATGGTGTCCACCGGGTACAGGATAGAGTTCAACACTCTGCCCCCAGACAGGTTCTTCCCATAAAATTTAGGGCTCCCGCAGGAACACCGGGAGGCCCTTTTTGGGGCTGTACAAGCACTCTCAGACCAGGGGGTGATCGTGCCAGTGCCCCCAGAAGAGAGGTTTCGAGGGTTCTACTCGAATCTGTTTGTTGTTCCCAAAAAAGGGGGGGTGTCGGCCCGTACTGGACCTGAAGGCCCTGAACCTGT
The DNA here is from genome assembly GCA_018402905.1 of Glandirana rugosa. NCBI lineage: Eukaryota > Metazoa > Chordata > Amphibia > Anura > Ranidae > Glandirana > Glandirana rugosa. The sequence continues at coordinate 234,119 of BLSH010295086.1, forward strand.
ATGTCAGGGCGCGGAAATTCCGGATGGAATCTATCCGCTTGGTCGTGGCCGCCCTTCATCATGGGGAATTTTTGGCGTCCCTGGACATCAGGGATGCGTACCTCCATGTACCCATTCATCCACGACATCAGCGCTTCCTGCACTTTGCGGTGGGAGACCTCCATTTTCAATTTGTGGCACTCCCCTTCGGCCTGGCCTCAGCACCTCGAGTTTTCACAAAATTGCTAGCCCCGGTGTAGGCGTTGCTGCGACAGAGAGGCATTGCGGTAGTGGCCTACCTAGACGATCTGCTCCTGCGAGTGGAGTCCGCCTCGGCTCTGGAGGAGAATGTGGGAATCACAATGACCTCCCTGCAGGACTTCGGCTGGTTACTAAACCTACAGAAGTCGTCGGTGTCCCCATCCCGTCGCCTGGAGTATCTGGGTCTAATTCTGGACACAGAGCAGGCGAAGGTGTTCCTCCCTCCGGCCAAGTTGCTGTCTCTGCAGTCGGCAGTGCGCACCCTCTTGTCGCACCGTCAGTCTTCATTACGGTTCTGTATGCGGGTGCTGGGGCTCATGGTCTCGTCGTTCGAGGCGATACCATTTGCCCAGAGTCACGCTCGTCTCCTTCAGCGAGCGATTCTGGCTCAGTGGGACAGGTCCCCTCGGTCATTGGACCTTCTGATCCGTCTGAGCTCCCAGACCAGGGCGTCTCTGACCTGGTGGCTTCGGAGCTCGGCCCTGATTCAGGGGGAAGTCATCCCTGCCCCTTCAGTGGGTGATCATCACCACGGATGCCAGTCTTTCAGGCTGGGGAGGGATCCTGGGACAGCTGTCTGCCCAGGGCCGTTGGTCGGCACAGGAAGCCCGCCTCCCCATCAACGTTCTGGAGCTGAGAGCAATCAGATTGTGCCTTTTTCACTGGACATTGCAGGGTCGTCCGATTCGAATTCAATCGGACAATACCACATCAGTGGTGTATGTGAACCATCAGGGCGGCACAAGGAGTCCAGCAGCTGCGGCAGAGGCAGCTCTGATACTTCATTGGGCGGAATGTTGCGTTTCGGCGATCTCAGTCATTTACATTCCAAGTGTGGAGAACTGGCAGGCAGACTATCTCAGTCGCCAGACGCTGGACCAGGGAGAGTGGTCTCTCCACCCGGAGGTGTTCAATCAAATTTGCCACAGATGGGGGACGCCGGACGTGGATCTCATGGTGTCCCGGTTCAATCACAAGGTGGAAACCTTTGTGTCCAGAACGAAGGATCCGTTGGCAGTGACCACTGACGCTCTGGTGGCCCCCAAGGGGCCTTTATCGTCTTCTGTACGCTTTCCCTCCGATAAGTCTGCTTCTGCGATTGATACGCAGGATAGTGGCGGAGGGGTTACCAATAATCCTGGTGGCTCCAGATTGGCCTCGGCGCACTTGGTACGCCGACGTGGTGCAAATGGTGGCAGACGCCCCTTGGCGGCTCCCGCTGCGAGACGATCTTCTGTCTCAGGGACCCATCTTGCACCCTGCTTTACCCTCGCTGGCTTTGATGGCTTGGCTATTGAGTCCCAGGTGCTGAGAGACAGGGGAGTCGCCGACTCCGTAATCCCTACTTTGTTAAAAGCTCACAAGTGTACTTTATCACCGCACCTGGAAGGCTTACATAGCTTGGTGCGAGGCGGAGGGTCATAACCCTCGCTCTTATGTCGTGTCTAGGGTCCTGACTGTTTTGCAACAGGGCCTGAACAAAAAACTGGCTTTGAGTACTCTCAAGGGCCAGATATCGGCTCTGGCGATTCTCTTTCAGAGACCTTTAGCTTTGCACTCGTTGATTCGTACCTTTGTACAAGGTGTGCGACACGTGGCGCCTCGGGTGAGGACTCCGATGGCTCCGTGGGATCTGAATTTGGTGCTTTCTGTTCTTCAGAAACCGCCTTATGAGAATATCGGGGAGATTTCCTTACAACTGCTGTCGCAGAAGGTGGATTTTTTAGTTGCCATCACTTCCGCCAGACGGGTGTCTGAATTAGCAGCACTATCGTGCAAGTCTCCCTACTTAGTCATGCATAAGGATAAGGCGGTCTTGCGACCCTCTCCTTCCTTCCTTCCTTCCTTCCTTCCTTCCTTCCTTCCGAAGGTGGTTTCTTCTTTTCACATTACAGAAGATATTGTCCTTCCTTCATTGTGCCCTCGTCCATCGCACCCAAGGGAGTTTGAGTTGCATGCTTTGGACGTAGTGAGGGCCTTACGGGTGTACTTGGCTGCTACAGCTTCTTTTCGAAAAGCTGATGCCTTGTTTGTGCTGCCAGAGGGTCCACGCAAAGGGTTGGCGGCCTCGTCGGCTACGATTTCTCGTTGGATTAGAAAAACCGTGACCCATGCGTATTCTGTTTGGGGCAAGGTTCCCCCTTTTCTGGTCACGGCTCATTCTACCCGGGCTGTTAGCACTTCCTGGGCTTTCAGACACCAGGCCTCGGTGTCACAGGTGTGCAAGGCGGCCACTTGGGCCTCGGTTCACACTTTCACCAAGTTTTATAAAGTTGATGTGTTTGCATCTTTGGATGCTGCTTTTGGCCGCAAAGTTTTGCAGGCGGCAGTGTAGGCGCGTCTGCCGCCTCCTTAGAAGTTCAGTTGGGTACTGTTGTTAGCGTTTACCCACCCCTCTTTTTGACACAGCTTGGGGACGTCCCCACACGTCATGAAGGGCTGCGTCTGTCAGTGAACGATAGGAGAGAAAGGGATTTTATTAAAACTTACCGTAAAATCCTTTTCTCCAAGTTCACTGACAGACCCAGCACCCACCCCTCTGTGCTCTGTTCTTGTATGGCTTGTGTACGAACTGAAGAGCTATGCTATGAGGGGGTTTATGTAGGAAGAGAGGACGGCCCCCATGGGAGGGGCCAGCTGTTTCTTTTCCCTGCCTAGTTAACTCCTAGTGGGACAAGCATAAACCCCACACGTCATGAAGATCTGCGTCTGTCAGTGAACTCGGAGAAAAGGATTTTACGGTAAGTTTTTTAATAAAATCCCTTTTTTATGCTTTCTCTTTTTATCTAATGATTCTGCCAGTAAGTAAAAACTCTTGCAAATAAATGTACCAGTTACAGGGATGAAACAAACCATTTACCACTGACAGCGGTGCTCACGAAGATCAGCTTTTGTTTTGTAAAACCTTTATTCCAAAGGAAAAAACAATGTTGTAACTGATTATAAAGTATTAGCTTGGAGGTTGGCTTTAATTTGTTTAGTCTATATAAATCTGCAAGCCGTTCAACACTCCCCTCCCTCCAGACTGACAATCCTGCTGTCCAAATGTGTCCCCTGTACTCCTTCATCCAAAGTCGAGGCACTCTAATACAGGAGGTGTGTTACTGGCCAGATAACCAGGTGAAAAACAGATTGGGGGGGGTGCCTAAAAAAAAAAAAAAAAAAAGTGCAGCCACCACAACTAAGAATTTAAAAAAGCTGCAATATATTAACATTTTTTGTTTTGGGTTTAATGCTACTTCAAATAAGTCACATCACATGTTGGTAGCAGGCATTATATGGTGCCTGCTTTGATCTTTCCATGCTTCAATCACTCCCTAAGCCCTCATAAGTCTTGTGCAGATTTCAGATTTCTGAATGTTAAAACTCTGGCCCCATGCAACTGCATTTGACTCAGGCGATTAGCTAGTAAAACAGTGTGTTGTTCCAGGCTAATGGAAGAACCAGGTAGATGAAAATGGCAGATCAAATTGGTAAAGGAGAGTGGACAAGGTTTTAACAGGTATCTTATATACCAGTGATGGCGAATCTTGGCACCCCAGATGTTTTGGAACTACATTTCCGATGATGCTCAACTACATCGCGTGCATGAGCATCATGGGAAAAGTAGTTCAAAAACATCTGGGGTGCCAAAGTACGCCATCGCTGGTAAATACCAACCTGTGGGGCTTTCCATTTATTTAGTCACTTTAATCTTTTGCTTCTAGCCAAAAAAGCATTGTATTCAAAATGTAAACTGTTTAAACCAGGGCTTGACAAATTTGCTTTGACTCTAGGAACCAGCTAAAAGTTAGGAGCCAGTTTTTTTCTTTTTTTTAGCATAGTGTGGGTTGTCAGCGCCCGAGGTAAGGCAAGTAATTTTTGCCCCCCTAACCTGCTCACAGCAGAGCAGCCAGTCAATAACTCCAACGCAACAACGTTACATCAGGTTCTTTGAAGTTGTTCTTTTTTCCCATAATTCTTTGCAAAATGAAGATTATGATTTTTTTTTTTTTTTTACAAAATTATATTAAGTTATTTCTCACACATGGCATGTGCATACTTGCAACTACACCCCAAAATGCATTCTGCTACTCCTGAGTATGACGATATCGCATATTTGAGATTTTTTCACAGCCTAGCCACATACAGAGGCCCAACATGCAGGGAACACAGTCAGGTATTCTAGGGACATAAATTACACATCTAATGTCATGACGACCTATCACATTTTTGAAAGCCCTGGAGCACCAGAACAATGGAATTGCCCAAAAAATGACCCCATTTTGGAAAGCAAACACCCCAATGTATAATCTATGAGGCATAATGAGTCTTTTGAACAGTTCCTTTTTTTCCAGAAATTTTTGGAAAATGTGGGGGGAAAAATTTTTTTTTTTTTTTTTACACAAAGTTGTCCATTTATAAGATTTCCAATACATAGCATGTGCATAGCAAAAATGACACCCCAAAATACATTCTGCTACTCCTCCTGAGTATGGCGATACCACATGTGTGAGACTTTTACAGGTGATGCGGGAGAGGTGTGTACACACAATTAAGCTTAATTAAGTGCAGTATAGTACACATTTGAGGCAGGGGGGAATGACTGGGATCAGTGTGTTTGCATCCAAGCACAAAATGCAGGGACCAAATGCCAGTCCAAGCTTTGAACACCGCCCCCTCTCTCAAAATATATGTATACAATGGATTGATCTCAAATAGACAACAACACAAAAAACATTTAAGGCATAATTTAAAAACCGATATAGCATGTGTCAAATGATGGTAAAGGAGCAACTTAATGAGCTTTGCCTCAATTTGCTAATATTTGCCACGTTTCATGAGGAGTATCTCATTCTGGGAAAACACACACGCACAAATCAGATCGTCCGACTCAGCCAAAGCTGCATGGTAAACAGATGCGCACCCAGCTCTTTCTTTCTACTAATGTAGCCAGACACTGGGTAGAACGTCACTCCAAAGATACAGCATCATTAAACTTTCAGGGGATGGAAAAGATAATAAGACCAATGAGAGGTGGAAATAGGTGTGACAGTTTAAGCAAACGAGAGGTCTTTTGGATAGTCTCCCTGGGCATGAGGAAGCCCGTGGGGTTAAACGTTGAGTGGGACGTTTCCCACTTTTATGAGTGACCCCACATGTCTCCCTTTATTTTACTATTCATTAGTGTAAGAGGCTATTGCCATTTTATTTATGATTCTGTTAACATATTTTTACTTTATCATAGCTCATATTTTAAAAGGCAACATTATATGCACAGCATCTGTTTTGCAACATCTCTAGATGTAAAGATGGGTTTTTTGGAACGCGAGATATAGATAGAGATATATATATATATATATATATATATATATATATATATATATATATCTCTATTTGTATATATATATCTCTATTTGTATATGTATGTTCCCTATAGCACATTTTGGCTCATGTCTAGATTGACATTTTGTAATATACTGATGTCCCGATGTTGCGTTGCTTGTATGTTCTATCAACCCATACTTGTATCATATATATTTTTTATTTAGTTCATGTGTTAGGACAAAAACAATTATCGTTTGCTTACAGTGCCCTCTCCACTTCGGAGTGAATCTCCTCCTCCTCCTTTTAGGATGTTGTTCCTGTGTGCATGAGGCTTTATGGTCACACTGGTTCCTATTAACTCTTTCAACGTCCACTCCTGTGGACTATAGCAAACAAAAAGCCGTGTGACCGTTTCAATATTACAAAAAAGATGACTGGATAATTGAAGAGCAAAGCCATTAGGGACATAAAACCAGAGCAACTCAAAGACATAAGAGAAATATATAAATATAGGTCTATGTATATACCTGCGAATATATGAATGCAATCCATGTATATGTATAGATGAAACATAGTTAACTGAATAGTACATATGAAGGGGAACGGCATCCAAAAAGGAGAAGGAGAATCACTCCGAAGTGGAGATATATAATGTCCATGGCCAGAGGGCACTGTAAGCAAACGAGAGGACAAAAACAATTAACACATTAACTAAATAAAAAATATATATGATACAAGTTTGGGTTGATAGAACATACAAGCAACGCAACATCGGGACATCAGTATATTACAAAATGTCAATCTAGACATGAGCCAAAATGTGCTATAGGGAACACATATATATGCATTCCAAAAGAACTCATCTTTACATCTATAGATGTTGCAAAACCGATGCTGTGCATATAATGTTGCCTTTTCAAATATGAGATATGATAAAGTAAAAATATGTTAACAACATAATAAATGAAATGGCAATAGCCTCTTACAATAATGAATAGTAAAATAAAGGAAGAACGTGGGGTCACTCATAAAAGTGGGAAACGTCCCACTCAAAGTTTAACCCCACTGGCTTCCTCGTGCCCAGGGAGACCATTCAAAAGACCTCTCGTTTGCATAAGATGGCAAATCTATCGCCACCTCTCATTGGTCTTATCTTTTCCATCCCCTGAATGTTTAGTGATGCTGTATCTTTTGGAGTGACGTTCTACCCAGTGTCTGGCTACATTAGTAGAAAGAAAGAGCTGGGTGAGCATCTGTTTACCATACAGCTTTGGCTGAGTCAGACAATCTGATTTGTGTGTGTGTTTTCCCAGAATGAGATACTCCTCATGAAACGTGGCAAATATTCGCATATTGAGGCAAAGCTAATTTTTTTTGAATCAAGAAGGATTTTGATAGCAAAATGTAGACAAATACATCAGATTAAGTATGCAAACCGCATTACAAAGTGCAGATACATGGTGTCCCCTGCGCCCTTACAGCATGTGCCAGCTGCATGTAGTAAATGCATGGTAGTCGGAGCCCGAAATCGCTCTCGTAGCTCCGAAAAGGAGTGCAGGCGACCCTCAGCAAAAAGGTGCTGCAGGTGTACGATTCCGTGTCTCTTCCACCGAGCCCCACAAGTTAAAAGCAAAAGTTCCTTATAGTATCTATTGCCCCAAATGGGGCTGTATTTCATGAAGCCTGTGACCTTTTGCAGCTGTCTGGCCTTATGCCATATTTTTTGCATCAGAATATAGGTGGGGAACCGTTTGTTAGACTTGGCATATGCTAAGGCCTCCAGCCCATCTGCCACCTCCCTCACACCCGTCACATGCCGCATCAGGGCCTTGATGGGGGTCTATCGCTCCCTGTTGATCGGGTGCCATGGCTCTAGTGATGTATTGCAACTGCGCCGCTAAATAATAAAGCCAGGGGTTGGGTAGCGCCAACCCTCCCTCGTCCTTAGGTCTCTGGAGCTGCTCCAGCTTTATACGCGGGGGATGATTCAACCACAGAAGGGACCTAAACCTGGCATTGATAATCCCAAAAAAACAAAGGGGAACTACCATGGGGCTGCTATGCAGGATATACAAAAGTTGTGGCATAATAACCATTTTTATTAAGTTCACCCGGCCTACCATGGACATCTTGAGTCTCGACCATACCTTAATTTTGTCCCTGATTCTGTTCAACAGAGGTAAGAGATTTAGTGTGAGGTAGTCCTCCGTCTGTGGTGTAACATACACTCCCAAGTATTTAAACGAAGACGTCACTGGGACATCCTGCAAGGAAGCGCCCTGACCATCTGAAATGGCATCAAGTAACATAATTGAGGATTTCATCCAGTTGATCACCAGGCCAGAGTATGCCCCGAAATCCTTAATTACAGTCATAGCTTCCCGCAGGGAATCTTCCGTGTCCCCTAACAGCAGCATGGTGTCGTCTGCATATAACACGAGTTTGTCCTGTAATTCTCCATACTTAAAGCCTATAATAAGGGGGTTGGACTGGATCAGAGCGGCCATTGGTTCAATAGCCATGGCAAACGGGGGAGAGCAGGCATCCCTGACAGGTACCCCGGTAGAGTGAGAATGAGGTTGAAATGTGCCCTCCCTCCCTGATGGTGGCCTGTGGCGCACTATACAGCAGCTGAACCCAGGTCAAAAAGGTGGTTCCAAACCCAAATTTACCCATGACTGCCCATATATATCGCCATTCTATACTGTCAAAGGCCTTATGGGCATCCAGTGACAGTAGGGCTCTATCTCCCATGTTATCTGGCTGGGACTGCAGATTGAGAAAAGGTCTCCGGAGATTTATGGCCGCGGACTTTTGTGGCATGAAGCCTGACTGATCGGGGTGGATGATAGAAGAGATGACTTTAAGTCTCAGGGCCAGCACCTTGGCCAAGAGCTTGATATCACACTGCTACAGGGAAATGAGTCTATAAGACCCTGACTCTAGGGGGTCTTTGTCGGGCTTAAGAATAAGTACTATGGTGGCTTTAGTCACGGAGTCAGGCATGCTGCCCGATTTTCCTGGCAAAAGTTAAGTAGTCTGGGGAGGATGACATCTCCGTACTGCTTGTAAATTTCTGCAGTAAGACCGTCGTCTCCGGTAGCTTTGTAATTAGGAGTCAACCCGACTGCCTCCTGCAGCTCCTCCAATTTAATGGGAGCATCCAGGAGGGTCCTCTGGGCATCTGATAGTCTGGGCAGTGTCATGGTGTGTAAGTAACTCCACAAATCTTCCTGGGTATACCCTCCCCTGGATTGATACAGATTTGAATAAAACCCCACCAGTTCCTGCATGATGGCATCAGGGGTGTTCACCACTCTCCCCCCACTGACGCGAAGGTGCCTATAGTAGGGGGAAGTCTGGAAAGACCGCACTATCCTGGCCAGCAGCCTTCCCGTCTGTTCCCCCTCTTCATAGAACGCCTGTCTGTGAACAAAGCATTTTCTCTCGGCCCCCCGGAGCGGACGATACAGTCCAACGCATCTTGGGCCGCCATGTATGCTCCCCTATTGGAGTCAGTAAAATCCGCTATATATTCGGCTTCCAGGCGTAGCACCAGCTGTGTAGCCTGATCCCTCATTGCCGTGGTCCTAGTTTTAATGCCCGTGATCTCCGTAGAGAGGATACTCCTCAGAGATGCTTTAAAGGCATCCCAGACAACACATAAATTGGGGGATCATCATGCCGCTGCCAGAACTCAGTAATTTCCTGTACTATTCGGTCGTGGGAGGTGATCAACTGTAGCCAAATAGCGTTAAGCTGCCACCGGGCTCTCTGCAGGTCAGAAAGTGGCCTAGCAGACAGCTGGAGCAGCAGTGGAGTGGTCAGAAACCCCACAGACTAAGTACTGTATATCCTGAATAGACCTGGATATGGAGGGTGTACAGATACATAAATCAATCCTAGAAATGGACATATGCGTCTTGGAAAAGCAGGAAAACCTTATTTGTTGTGGGTTTCGATCACGCCATGGATCAATCCACCCCACCTCCTCTGTGAATCTTCGCAACGCCGTTCGGGCGAATTTGCGCCCAGTCACCGGAGGGGGGTGTTTGTCCAGGGCGGCATCCATATAACCGTTAAAATCGCCCACTATCATCATGGGTACATCAGGATTGAGCATCTGAAAGGCTAACAGATTCTCCAATACCTCAGAGTTATACGGGGGTGGTATGTACAATGTGGCTAAAATACAATTTAGCTGGAAAATTCTACATAATAGAAACACAAACCTCCCCTCCGTGTCTACCACGCATTCAAATACCTCAAAGTCCACAGCCCTGTGCACCAAAATGCTCACTCTTCTTGAGTAGGATGTGTGGGTAGAATGATACTGCCACCCCACCCAAGAGCAGCACATAGATAGCAGGTGAGTACTTTCGTAGGACGTTAAACACCATAGCTTGTTTGAACGGGTCCTGAATCCCCCTAATAATCCATGTCAGCAGTGGGACTATAGCCATGGGAGCATATAATTATAGTATCCACAGGGTATCCAAAAGTTAGTGTCAAAGCAGGACCAGTTGGTCTAAACGGCAGAATAGGGTGTACCTCCACAAACCCTCAGACCATCACACGGCCAGGGGGGGGTCTGCGTTACAGGGGTTAGACATTATCTGTCTCTGTAGATGCCTTAGAAGCCGGTAGGTGGTCAAATTTGTGGAAGCATACCAGTTATAATTCAAAAACCGACATAACCGCGTCGGTAAGAAAACCTCATCAGTCACTCCTTCAACCTCTTTATTCATGTGTAGAAACAGGTCAGCGTACAGAAGCCGCCAGCGTTACTGACATCTGGAGTGTATCTTTTAAACTGAACCAGCAACAATAGGAAAATATTCATCCTCAATGGGAGGCTGCAACTTGCAGCCCAACTTATAAACCACATTCTCCGAGCCGTCAGACTTTTGTGTGGCTCAACATGCGGTGAGAAAAAGCACATTCAAGTTCTTCAGTGCTCTCGAGCATTCTCCAATTAAGGGTAGAGAAAAATAGTAGTTGCTCCCAGCTATGGTTAGTAGAATACGGATCAAGTCCGATTTCAGTCCCTCGGCTCCCTCCTCTCTCCTAGCATGTCTGAGCAAGTGCTCATTAGCATCAATCCATGCGGAAGCATCCGCGGCCAATTCAAAAAAGTAGGCTTGACCTCCTGCCATTATGCGGAGCTTTGCGGGGAATAGCATGGTATAGGGTGCTTGGAACTGACGGAGTCCGGCTTTCACCTCCCCAAACTTAGCCCGGCGGCGCTGGATGCCAGACGAATAATCAGGGTAGAAGGAGATACGTGTGCCATTGAACTGTACGTCACGGTTTTCTCTCTAAACGAAGGATAATTTCTATGTACTTGTAATTGAGAAATCGGGCCAGGATGGTGCGTGGCTGATGGCCAGGCGGAAGGGGTCTAGGTGGCACCGTTCTACCGAATATACCAGAGTAAACACATCCTTCCCAAAAATCTCCTGCAGCAAGTTTTCCAGAAAGTCTGTGGGGTCCTTGCCCTCTGTCTTTTCTGGGAGCCCCACTGTGCGGACATTGTTCCATCGTAAACTATTCTCAATGTCTTCCGACTTGAGTTCGTTGGCCCGGGTTGTTCTCGCTGTAAGCTGGGCATCTCTAATGAGCGGGGTGAGCTTGTCCTCTATGTCGCTGATGCGCCCCTCCGCCACCGTAGTGTGCATTCTAAGCTTTTGGAAGTCAGCGGATGTATCCCAGTTCCTCTTTAAGGCCTCCAAACTGTTCTTGCAGTGTGTGGACCAACGCTGTGCACTTGTGCACAGCCCTAAGTATGAATACAGAAAAAAATCCTGCGCTTTGGGCTAAAAAGGACATGTATCACAATGCGACTACGCAGATAGGTTTTTGGTGGAACCCCTCAATACAATTAAAATATAAAACTGCAGCGCAAAAAAAATATTCATATAAAAAATTTCATATGTAAACCACAAAAAAAGTCCATATATAAATCACTAAAATCTTGAGCAAAAAGTCCTGTATGTTCAGCAGATAGCCCACCACCAAAAGCACCACCACTCCAAGTCTCTTACCGGAAGTCAATGACCCCCTATTACGGAGGGTCAAAGAACGCTTTTGGTTTGTAAGCTCCAGAGAGAAGACCTCGAACACAGACTTTCAATTAATGGGAATCCACATCAGCTCATAAGTCAGTGAGATCCAAGATCGTGCATGTAAGGAACATAAATAAACGATAGTGCAGATGGTACTAGAAAAACTTTTAATGATAAACTAAAAGCGAATGGTCACTCACATTTCTGAAGTGAAAAGACAGCATGTGTGTACATATATTGACACAACTCAAGATCACCGCGCCTGGATACACCACGTAGGATGGTCCGGCGTCCAGAAAGGAAAATGGCGTCCGCGATTCAAGTCTATCCGGTCATGTGCAGATGGGTACGTCTCCCAGCAGTCACCCTACGCGTTTCGTCATCTATTGACGTCGTCGGGGGTGTGGCCGCCGGGGGACGTGAGCACCTTATGACCGGATCAAGCGGAAATGACCTGCGTTCCAACCTGCTCGTACAACAACCAGCAAAGCAGGAAGCGCAGTGTGTTGAATCATTCACTAAAACTGGAGCAGTAAAAGACAGAGATATCTATCTGCTGCCAGC
>BLSH010295086.1:256078-274728 GCA_018402905.1 Glandirana rugosa
CCCTGAACCCCCCCCCCCCCCCCCCTGCTGAAAACTGCTGATAACAGCCTGTGTGCATGGACACATAGGATAACATGCTGGGGAATTTACTGGCTGCAGAAGTAAATGTCAAAAACAACAGCTGTAAAAATGTCCAGTGTGCATGAGGCCTAATTCTCACCTGTTTACTCCTGGTACCAAAACAAACGTTATTGCAACAGAAAGTTATGGACATTATAATTGTGGAGGTGGATATAATGTAGGGGAGTATTCAGGAAAATGTAATAAGTATCATGCTTTGCATTATACATCAAAAGATACAGAGAAACATTATACTAATACTAGACAGACATATAAGTAAGGTAGAGAAGGTGTATCCCAAAAGCTTTGCTCTCACCTCTTTTCTCAATGGGTCATCGCAGTAGTGCAGACCAAGGGAGCCTTATAGAAATGTTTATCTGCTGTGCTGTCACTAGCTGACCTACAGTGCTTTGGCTGTCCTTTGCCTGTCCTTTGCCAGGTGCTGGACAAAGGCAGTGTGTATATATAATAAGATATAAGGCAATGATTCCAAAACCTATAAACTTAAAAATGTACATATTAACCAAATGTATTCCTTTTATCAGAGAATTTCAGCTCAATAATTTAGTTGTTTAGGCTGGTATAGCGATGTAGTTGAAGGTGCACGAATATGGTGCCGCTGAAACACATTTTGGAATTCCTTGTATCCCAACAGCGTGTGCTATATAAGTATGTTCTGGGGAGACTGTACATGGTTTTATAATATGCTCGTGGAAGTCTTGCTGGTCAGGTATACACTACTAAGATTAAGTGCCCACTCAACACCAGATGTAGTTGGATGCATTTTTGACTGTCCAAAATATCTTATCCTATGGGTATAGTTCACACCATTACATTGCAGTGCATTGAAAAAAAAAAAAAAAAGTACAGCAAGCAGCATTTTTTTGAACCGCAAATGCACCACAGCACATTGTAGTGCACATAAGTCCAAATAAAAAAAAAAGGAAGCAACCTCAAAGGGCAAACGCTTAGGTGAAAAAATGTTAGGATTGGCCAAAGATATTTTTAATCACATTGAAGGAGTCGTTAGAATATCACTATGCTAAAATTGCTTTTATATTTAAAGTGTTACTAAACCCAGTAATATGAAAATAGTTAATCTGCCTCCCCCACAGTGCCAACAGCTTATAAATCTTTGTTTTACATTCAAATACTGCCACTATTTACCTTTTTGGCTGATCTGTATACCACGGTCACATGATAAACTGTACCGTTTCTCCAGTGCTGAGTTTAGGTAGGAGGAGATTTCCACTACAGCCTGTATACTTGCCACATGTGTATCAATATCATGTGACCTGGCTAGCTCTGAGAACAAGTAAATGTTCTCTCCAGCATAAAAGACACAACTGAGCATGTGCAGGTTGGCTACCCTGCCTGTGTATCTGGTTTCCCCGGATAGACCATGCAGGGGGGAAGGGTCTATGCATACAGGATAAAACAGCCTTTTTACACAATGCAGAGCATTAACCGCTTAAGTTCCTCAGTGAGTATAACAAGCATGCTATGCTGCATATACAGACTAATTATAATGTTGTGGGTTTAGTAACACTTTAATGTTTCTTTTCTTTCAGTTTGAACTTGACATTGAACCAAAAGTGTTCTTAAAACCATCACTTGAAAGTGTGACCCAGACTAATGACAATCAGAGCCAAGCCCTGTCATTTAGTGATGCTGCCAGTAAAGGTAAGTATCCCTGTAAACGCTGAGTACAGACTATTTAATGAATGGTGGGGGTTTGTTTTGCTGCAAAACTTCTTGGAAGAAGTAAGAAAAGAGCAAGTTGGTGAAGACAAAAAATGCGAAAGTCTGAAATCATATTCGCAAATGCATTATAAAATAAAAAAAAATGGATTGTTTTAGGAATTTTTCTTTTATGCATCTTTGTTATATCACAACAGTGCAAGTAAAACAAAACATTTAAAACACAGCAAGGTTCCACTTATCCAAACCCCTCCCCTTTTCTAATTTGCTGCACAAAAATATAAAAGGACACCTTTGGGGGGGGGGGTTAGATAATATATTTACCTTTTCCCAGGCTTCCACCTATAGCGACTAGATAAGTGATGTAACTATTCTTCCCCCGCACTGTGCTATAGCATCGCCTTGCAAGATCTAAGGTATTTGGCTTTCCTAGGATCTCATTGGTAGGGTTATGACATAACCCCCCAGCAGCAAGAGCACTTCTAAGATAGGGGAGTGGGCCCTGAAATGAACAAGAGGAGCTTGCATGGAGTGTCGGAAGTGTATTCTATCATCCAAAGAAGGCTTGTGATGTAATTAATGAAGGACCTCTCATATATAAACGTGGCACAGTATTGTGTGCACCCAAGAAATACATTTGCATACAAAAGTTTTGTTCCTCTGTTGTGAATTTTGAACGACTGCGCCTAATTTTTGCCATAATGCAGCATGGCATTCTGTAGGCATTAAATATGTTATTGATGTTTCTTCTTGCCCTTTCATAATCCTTAATTTAAATATTCTGTATAAAGTACTACATACAACATCATCTAACAAGTGCCTGGATGAATTTTGAGATGCTACAGATCTGACAAGCTGGTTAAGCAATATTTGCTGTATACACCAGCAGTGGCAGAGGTTTAGAATGCAGGTCTTTTGGGTTCCGGACCTTCATCCCTGAACGTACAGTGCCTTATACCATTCAGTACAGTGTTCAGCCACATCCAGCACTGCCTGCCATAAACTTTGCCAGGCTGCTTGCAGTGGGGTTGGATGCTGCGCCTGTCCCTCCCAGGAGCACCATAATGCAGAGAGGGATGCCCTGCAGCTGGACTACCTCATGTACAAGTGGCCTAAAACTGCAAGTTCTGGGCCTGTCATTCTAACTCTGGCTTCACTATTATGAGTGTCGGTGCCCTGCACCAGATGTAAAGAACAGGAATTCAGGCTTTTCAGATTTAATTTTCTGAATGTTTGCTTTGGTCTAAGTCAGTGATTCGCCGAGTTTAACTGGAAGTTGCCATTGGTAACCGTCTTCTAAAATGCTACTTACCTGGCTGTTGTACTGATCCACTAGCAATAGTATTTTGTATTTTCAGTAGTAATTTCACTGACCTATGTGCAAATTAAGAGAGTTTGAGAAGTCAAAAGTCCTTTTTTTTTTTTTTTTTTTTTTTTTTTTTTAATAGTTATGGGTTGGTGACCCAAAGCAAGAGTCAATATGACAACCAAGCAACTGCAATTTTTTTATAAAGTGAAGTCAACAGTGGCATCCCCCATGTTTTGTTCATGACATCAGACTTCTCATTTCAGAGATAATTTACCTATATTTTTTTTCCTAGTGTGGCCACAAGAAGAATACATAGTGGAATATTCACTAGAATATGGATTTCTCCGCCTCTCTCAAAGCACACGGCAAAGACTCAACATCCCTGTTATGGTGGTGACACTTGGTATGTAAAAAGTATACTTGGAATAAGCAAAACAGTGTCTTGATGTAGCAAGTTACAGATCACACTGTCGGTGTAAAACCAGTTTTTCACTTGTCCTAGGAGGATGGCTGTATTTTTTTCAGTTCTGCTGTAATAAAGACTAAGCTTTATTTTTTGTAGCACTTTTTTTTTTCTTTTGATTTTGTTTTCATCAATCAAAACTCTTTACATCGCTAATGGAGCTCTCTCTCTGATTGCAACTATCCAATGGCACACTTTGGCACCAGAACAGTCGGTACACACCATCTTTCCTTGAGAACAATGTGAAAGCACGTACAGTGTACCCTAAACTGTCAAAGGCCATGAATAGGAGGAAGGGGTTGATCACCATCGGGGGGCATGGTGTCCTTCAAAATGCGTAGTGACTTCACAGACTGGTAGCAGAGGAACAAAAGCACAGACTCTATTGGAAGTAGAAGTGATACATTTAGACTTGTACAAGGATTACTGTGCTTTTTAAACTCCATTTACCTTTCCCTGGTTGAACTTCCCCTTTAAAGTCCCAAAGGATAAAGACCTTGCCTTGTCAAACAATGTGTAACTGATCAAAATCCCTTAAAGCAGAACTAAACCCATCCATTTAACTGTTACTAAAAATAGTTACATTAAAGGCCTGCCATAAATGACTGTCAACTTTGCTTGTTCTCTTATCTGAACTGTTAAACCATCAAACTACTGGTCATAACTGATCACATGTGCCCCCTCCACAGCCCAGTGCTCCAGTGAGTGAGTGTGTGTGTGTGTGGGGGGGCGGGGTGGGGAAGCAGAGAGCTGGTGACAGTCACCAGCTCTCTGCTACGGAGTTGTCTGTAGTGTTTGATTGCTTGGTTCTCAGTGTTGGAGCCGTTGAGACAAATGTGGCATCGGACCGATGCTGCATCCAGTTAGGTAAGTATGATTTAAAAAAAAACACGCATCCCATACTTCTCTTTTAAACAATTGCAGGATATTCTGTTTTAACATGTAGCTTCTGCTCATCATCATTTTTATAGTAGTAATGAATTTTCTATAATAGTTGTGCCATTAATAAAAATGAACAATAAGTTATAGTTGTAATGTGCAAACCTCGCTTCTGTATTTGAAGCGATCTGCTACTCCTTGAGACTGTGGAAGAGAGTAGCCTGAGATGCAAAAGGTTTGTTCGTTTTTTTTCTAGCTACTTATTTTGCATAGTAAATAAGCCTGGGGTTTTCATGCTTCACAAAGAGATTTAATGTGGACTCGTGGGGTGATGTAATTGGAGGAAAGGGACCTGCAGAAATAGAGGTATTTTATTTTACTAGGGCCTGTAATGAAATGTCATCTTTTCGAAAAGGTGGAGGCTCGGTGATGCTTGTCTAATAATTCTGGGATGAAAAAATGTTGCTGTTGGCTATATATAGGCTCCCAACCAACACCTTGTGAACTTTTTTCTCTATACTAATGCTAATTGTTCTTCACAGACCCAACACGCGACTTGTGCTTTGGAGACAGGTTTAGTCGTTTTCTGCTAGACGAATTTCTTGGGTATGATGATATTCTTATGTCAAGTGTGAAAGCCTTGGCAGAAAATGAGGAGAACAAAGGTGTGTATTGCAGATATGTGAGCCATCCACATCACTGTGCATTGGCTTGTGTACAATTTTTAACATATATTTTTTTCAGGTTTCCTAAGAAATGTGGTGTCAGGAGAACATTATCGATTTGTCAGTATGTGGATGGCTCGCACTTCGTATCTTGCTGCCTTTGTCATCATGGTTATATTTGTGAGTTGATTTTCTCTATTTCATCATATTTTATGACAAACCCAGTTTAATGAAGTGCATTTAGGTGTGGAACCCACTGCAAGAAGGATTCATGGTTCATTGATAATGGTAGATTAAAGGCGTTGTAAAGGCAGAAGTTTTTTATATCTTAATGCATTCTATGCATTAAGATAAAAAGCCTTCTGTGCTCAGGAGTCCTCCTAATACTTACCTGAGGTCCCTCTCTGTCCAGCGATGTCCACAAGTGTCTTAGCCATCCGAGATGCTCCCTCCTGATTTGTTGATACACAGCAGCGGCCCCATTAGCAGCTGCTGCTGCTGCTGCTGCTGTTCAAAGTCAGCTAGCCAATCAGGAGAGAGAGAAGGCGGGGCCTGGTCAGGGCTCCATGTCTGAATGGAAGGATCACAGAAGAGGGACCCGAGAAGAGGAAGATCTGGTCTGCTCTGTGCAAATCCACTGCAACAGAGCAGGTAAATATAACATGTTTGTTATTTTTATAGGGAAAAAAAAACTAGACTTTACAATCACTTTAAATCCCCAAGTGTCTTGTATATCTTTGACATTCAAGTTCTTCCTGAAAATTTCTCCATGTCATTTCTGTTGAGCCATAGAAGGGAGTTTTTAATCTAGCCGTTGCCTTCTTTATAATAAAAATGACAGTTAAATAAGTACAGTAAGGCTTGCCATAGATTATTTTTTTGTTAAGTCTGGGGCCTGAATGCAGATTCCTCTATCCACACAATTGATGTGGATGGAGGAATCCTGCCCACTGAGACATTGTATTCTAACAGTGGGGGACTCTCCGCTATTAGATTATACTGATCAGCAACTGCTGCCCATTGGCTGCAACTGCTGATCAGGGGGGAAAAAACATTGTCCGACCATGGCAGCTGCTGATCGATAAAAAATATTCCAACATGCCTGTTTGACAGTTCATTAGATTTACTTCTGTCGAGCAGGAGCACCACACAAGGATTGAAATTCAGCTGATCCCTGCTAAACCCAGATGAATTTCGATCCATCTATAGTCAGCTTAAGGCTGCTACAGAGTGATGAGAGGAGCTCATGTACTAAAATATATCTGCTAAAGATCCCTAAAGATGTGATGTTAATAAGCAATTGTTATCTAAAATATGATTTCTGAAGACCAACAATTAAAAAAAAAAAAAAAAAAAGTGTTAATTTAACTTTCCTGGAAATATATGGGAACACATACACAGAAGTTGCTAGGGTACAGTCTTTTCAACTAGGAGGCAGAGCACTGAAAAACCACTCAACTATTTTACCTGCAGCATCTCAGAGGTTCCCTTTTAGTGACCCCTAAACACACTGAAAACCACATGTCAGTTTTGATTGTCAACATGCAGATGTGGGAGATTCTGGTTTTCATGCTGTGTTTCACAATGAGAAAATCAGTGTTCTGGTGTGCATTGGTTGCAACACAGTGTCCATGGCCACATTATCCCAGTGTCAACTAGTGATTGAAAATAAATAATGCCTTTGAACCTAATTTAAACTATACAAGATTGTCAAGTTTCATAAAAAAAAAAAAAATATCCAGTCTGAAATGTTAACGTACTGTGTTATTCTTTTTAAATTGTGTACTTATCTTCCTCTTTAGACTCTCTCAGTTTCCATGCTCCTACGGTATTCTCATCATCAAATATTTGTCTTCATTGGTAAGTGTTTCTTTAACCACGTCAGCTCTGGTAGGAGCTACCCCCTTAATGACCAGGCCATTTTTTTGCTATACGGCCCTGCGTCGCTTTAACTGACAAATGCGTGGTCGTGGGCCGCTGTACCCAAACAAAATTGATGTCCTTTTTTTCTCACAAATAGAGTTTTCTTTTGGTGGTATTTGATCACCTCTGCGGTTTTTATTTTTTGCGCTATAAACAAAAAAAGACTGACCATTTTGGAAAAAAAATAAATTTTTTACGTTTTGCTATAATAACCATCCAAAAATAAATAATAAAAAACAGATTTCATCAATTTAGCCCGATTATGTATTCTTCTACATATCTTTGGTAAAAAAAAAAATCGCAATAAGCGTATATTGATTGGCTTGCGCAAAAGTTATAGCATCTACAAAATAGGGGATCGATTTATGGCATTTTTATTATTTTTTCTTTTACTAGTAATAGCGGTGATCGGTGATTTATAGTGGGACTGCAACATTGCAGCGGACAGATTGGACACTTGACAATTTTTTGGGACCAGTGACATTTTATACAGCGATCAGAGCTAAAAATAGCCACTGATTACTGTATAAATGTTATTGACAGGGATGAGGTTAACACTAGGGGGCAATCAAGGGGTTAAGTGTTCCCTAGGGAGGTGTTTCTAACTGGGGGGCAGTGTAGTGACTGGAGGATGAGAGAGATCGCTGTTCCTGAGTACTAGAAACAGACGATCTCTCTCTACTCCGTGACAGAACGGGGATCTGTCTGTTCACATTGACAGATCCCCGTTCTGGCTCTCTGTGGAGTGATCGTGGGTGGCCGGCGGACATCGCGGCTGCCGGCCACGTACATCGGCTCCGGGGACACGCCACAGGCCTGCTATAGCCTTTAAAGGGACCTTCGTACCGGTACGGCGATTTGTGCAGCTGAGCCAACCTGCTGCAGTATAATTGCGGCGACTGATCGGCAAGTAATCTAAAGAGAGCATTTTTCTTCTATCATTGTTGCATTTTTTTTCCTCTCACCATTGTCATTCTCTGTTTTTTTTTTTTTGTTTTTTTTAAATATATTTACCTGTGTGCATTGTTGCCTGTCTCTACACAGTTGACCTTCTGCAGATGTTGGAGATGAATATGAGTATTGCATTCCCAGCAGCTCCACTGCTCACTGTGATCCTGGCACTTGTAGGTAAGTGGTCTGCTTCATATCTTGATTCATATTTGATCAGTTGTCAGTAAACCCATACTTATAAATTTTATCTTGCCAATCAGGAATGGAAGCCATTATGTCTGAGTTTTTCAATGACACAACTACGGCCTTCTACATTATTCTCATTGTGTGGCTTGCTGATCAGTATGATGCTATATGCTGCCACACCAACACCAGCAAAAGGCATTGGCTCAGGTCAGTTACTTCAATCTAAAGTAATAGACTTTTTCTAACCAAGCACTTTGCTTATATGTACCCCTGCATCTTATCTAGTGTTCCGATAATTGCATATAATTGCCCAGCATAACTGTCGGGAGCATCTGCAAGCACTGGTTTTGAAATTGTATGCTGTATAAACACTACCGAAGTCTATATTAATGTGAGATTTACCATAACATATGCACCAATCTCCATTTTAGTCAACTGCACTGTACTATGTTTAATTATGTGTATAGATGTTGACCAGTGCATTGAAGGAAAGTGCATTACAGTCTAGGGAGAGTAGCCAGAGGAATAATGCTCTCCTCTTTGCTCCCTATTTATTTCGGACCTCCTCACTCTTTTAGAGAACATTTCAAACTGTAATTGTGTATGCAGTTAGCAACAAGCATTTCAAATACAAAGAGCAGAGCCAATTGAAAAAAAGATCCTGTCAATGTGTTGTACCTTGGGTGCAGCCATTTTAATTCAAATTTAGCAACAGCTTTAAAGAGCACCTGTCGGAGTGGCTGTTTTTTGTCATAGCTGAGGCCCCCATGCAGCACTGGAGGCTGACATTGCCACAAGCAGCGGTAGTTATGGAGAAGTGCATACTTTTGCAGAATCACACACAGTAATTGTCCTGCCGCTCAGCTTTTCTGTACTAGCTTATCGCTGTCTTTGCTGCAATCAGTCAAAGCCACTCAGAGCACAGAGCCATGTGGTGGCTGCATCAGTTTTCATTTTTTTTTAGGCTTTTTGCCCCCTTTGGTTTTGATCTTGCCAGTAACACACCACCTGTATTAGAGGGCCTTCACTTTGCATGAAGGAGCACAGGGGGCACCTTTGTACAGCAGCGTTGTCCGTTTGAAGGCAGGGGAATGTTAGATGTACTAGCAGATTTAGAAACTAATTTGAAGCCAAATTCCAGCTCCCACTTTATAGGCAGTTTACAGCAACAGTTTTTTTTTTTCCTTTTTGGGATTAAGTTTTTATATAAATGAAAGCTGAT
Source organism: Glandirana rugosa (assembly GCA_018402905.1). Classification (NCBI taxonomy): domain Eukaryota; kingdom Metazoa; phylum Chordata; class Amphibia; order Anura; family Ranidae; genus Glandirana; species Glandirana rugosa. Next base: position 265,438 of record BLSH010295086.1, read on the forward strand.
CATTGTAAGCACTCTTGTCAGTGGTAAACCATTTGTCTCATCCCGCTAACTCCTACGTCTGCAGGAGAGCTTGTTCTTTTGGGAAAAAAAAAACAGACTTGCTGGCCAAATCACTAGGTGAAAATAAGGTAAAGAGAGCCTAAAAAAAAAAGAATGCAGCCACTGCATCTAAGAATTGGTAAGCTGTAATATGTTTGCTTTTGGGTTTAATGCCACTTTAAGTGGCCTCATTTTTTAAATTCATACTGCCACAAAAAAAACTTTAATCGAATCATTAAATTTAAATTTATTTTTACTGAGGGTCATGTATAATAGAGCAAGGCCTGCAGAACTGTTTGCAATGATGTATACATATAAACTCTGTGTGTAGTTCACTGGTTTAAAACATGACAAATAGGCATGTTTAATGTCTGTAACTAGATTTACACACAGACTTTCAAGGGCAGCAAATGCCTGTACTACTGTGTCCTCACCGAGGTAAATAAAGCTCCATCATGTCTTCCAAAGCTAGGAATGAGGTCACCATGGGGGAGATTTACTAAAGCTGGTGCACACAGAATCTAGTGCAGCTGTGCAAAGTAACCAATGAGCTTCTAGGATTTATTGTCAAAGCTTAATTGGACGCTGTAGCATCAAAGGTGAGACATAACTTGATTAACAAGGCACAACATCCATTACCAATAATCAGAAAAAGGAAAGAAAAGAACATGGGACTTTAATGGTTGCCATCTGTAACCCCAAATAAAGAAGTGAGTACTCCAAACGTATAAACATACAAACGTTTATTTCACATCCTCATTAGGTTAAAATTGGTTCCATAAAAAAATCCACAATACATTCAGCTTTATGTCTGTGTTTTTGGTTTATTTGCATTTCCCAACTGCCTATAATTGACTCTAAATGCATTGAGACCTGTCTAAACTGGCCCAAACCACTTATGGTATATAAACAAGTAAATTAAAGTCTTCTGTGTGCAGGGCCAGGTACAGGAATCTGTAATACATCACTATTGTGGATCTCTGTGTTTCACCAAATGGCTTCTTCAGGGGTTCCTGTTAGTGCTGGAAATTACATTACAGTTAGTATCAAATCTCATATAACCATGACAAAATACAAAACATGTAAATAACACAAAAATGCATACACTCACCGGCCACTTTATTAGGTACACCTGTTCAATTACTTGGTAACACAAATTGCTATCAGCCAATTGCATGGCAGCCACTCAATATATTTAGGCATCTAGACGTGGTCAAAATGACTTGCTGAAGTTCAAATCGAGCATTACAATGGGGAAGAAAGGGCATATAAGTGACTTTAAACGTGACATGGTTGTTGGAGGCTGGTCTGAGTATTAAAAAACTGCTGATTTACTGGGATTTTCACACACAACCATCTCTAGGGTTTACTTGAGAATGGTCAGAAAAAGAAAAAATATCCAGTGAGCGGCAGTTGTGTGGACGAAAATGCCTTGTTGATGTTGGAGGAGAATGGGCAGATTGGTTTGAGGTGATAGGCAATAGTAACTCTAATAACCACCCGTTACAACCAGGGTATGCAGAATACCATCTCTGATTGCACAACACATTGAACCTTGAAGCAGATGGGCTACAGCAGCAGAAGACCACACCGGGTGCCACTCCTGTCAGCTAAGAACAGGAAACTGAGGCTACAATTCACACAGGCTCACCAAAATTGGAGAATAGAAAATAGGAAAAACATTGCCTGGTCTGATGAGTCTCGATTTTCAGCTGTGACGTTCAGATGGTAGGGTCAGAATTTGGCGTAAACAACATGAAAGCATGGAACCATCCTGCCTTTTATCATTGGTTCAGGCTGGTGGTGTAATGGTGTGGGGGAATATTTTCTTGGTACACTTAAGCCCCTTTGTACCAACTAAGCAATGCCACGGCCTACCTGAGTATGGTTGCTGACCATGTCCATCCCTTTATGACTACAGTGTACCCATCTTCTGATTGCTATTTCCAGCAGGATAATACACCATGTCACAAAGCTCAAACCATCTCAAACCAGTTTTTGAACATGATAATGAGTTCACAGTCACCAGGTCTCAGTCCAATAGAGCACCTTTTGGGATATGGTAGAACGTAAGATTTGCATCATGGATGTGCAGCTGACAAATCTGCAGCAACTGCGTGATGCTATCATGTCAATATGGACCAACATCTCTGAGGAGTGTTTCCAACACCTTGTTGAATCTATGCCATGAAGAATCAAGGCAGTTCTGAAGGCAAAATGGGGTCCAACCCAGTACTAGCAAGGTGTACTTAATAACCACTTGCCGACCGCCCACCGTGGATTGACGGCGGCAAAGTGGCTTGATATCGCAAACCGCCGTCAGCGGCGGCTGCGAGATCGTTGAACATGAGCACGTGCCACCAGAGGCACGCTCGCTGTGTTCCGGGGTAGCGAGGGAGCGGGTAGGGCAGACTCTATGGCCGCCGGCTACCCGCGATCTCTCCCCTGCAGTGACAGAAGGGAGGTCCGTGTATGTAAACACACGGATCTCCGTTCTGACGGGGGAAGGAATGTGATTGTAGGCTCCCTGTGTATGGGAGCCGGGATCACTCTCTTCTTCCCCATCCAGCCCAGCCCCCATACAGTTAGTAACACACACAGGGAACACAGTTAACCCTTAGAGCGCCCCCCGCAGGTTAAACCCTTCCCTGCCAGTGACATTTATACAGTAATCGGTGCATTTTCATAGCACTGATCGTTGTTTAAATGCCAATGGTCACAAAAAAATGTCAAAATGGTCCGACATGTCCACCGCAATATCGCAGCCCCGACAAAAATCGCAGATCGCCGCCATTATACTAGTAAAAAATTTAAAAAAATGAAAACCCCATAAATGAATTCTCGTCATTTGTAAACGTGGCAACTTTTGGGCAAACCAATATATACGCCAATTGCGTTGGTTTTTTTTTTTTTTTTCCCCAAAAATATGAAGAAGACTATAAATCCTCCAAAACCGATGAGAAATTTTTACATTTTTTTTTTTTGAGTATGCATTATAGCAAAAAGTAAGAAATTATAGTTTTTTTTTTTGTTTTTGCAAAATTGTCGCTCTTTTTTTGTTTATAGTGGTGATCAGAAATGATGCAGAGGTCATCAAATACCACCAAAAGAAAGCTCTATTTGTGGGGAAAAAAAGGACACAAATTTCATTTGGGTACAACGTTGCACAACCGCGCAATTGTCAAAGCGACGCAGTGCCGAATCGCAAAAAGTGCTCTGGTCTTAAAGTGGGAAATCCCTTCTGGGGCTGAAGTGGTTAAAGAGGCCAGTGACTGTATATCACTATATCTATATAATCAATATTGAGTACACTCATATGTGCATAAAGCCAAAACTTGAGCCTTAACCACTTCCGGACCGCCCGCTGTCATTATACGGCGGTACTTTGCCATAATACTGTTGTTATGGTAGCACATAGCTACCATTAACCTCGGTAATTTAAAAAAAATTACAGGCGACCGGCTTTCAGATAAAGTGGTCTCTGTGGCAGATTCGCCATGAGATCACTTTTGTCGGGGGAGATGCCCACCCCCCTCCCTCCACTTTCCCATCGTCTCCGCCACTTACCAGACCCGCCAGTAGCAGCAGAGATGATCGGGTCCGCTCCACCCACTGCTTGGATGCCGAGCGGAAGATGCGCCCGCTCGGCTCCATAGCATAGAAGGGCGGAAGCAACGGCAAAAGAAAAAAAACATTTATATATATATATTATTTATTTTTTAAATGACACATCCCATATGAAGTATGAGATCTGAGGTCTTTCTGACCCCGGATGTCATATTTAACAGGTCCTGTCATACTGTCATACTTTTTTCTATTACAAAGAATGCTTACATTCCTTGTAATCGGAATAAAAGTGACCCAATTTTTTTTTTTTTTCATAAAGAACAGTGTAAATATTAAAAGTAAAATAAGAAAAAAAAAATTTTGAACCTCCCTATTCCGCTGAGCTCACGCACGCGCAGAAGCAAGCGCATACCTAAGTCTTGCCCACAAATGAAAACGGTGTTCAAACCACACATGTGAGCTATCGCCGTGATCGTTCGAGCGAGAGCAATAATTCTAGCACTAGACCTCCTCTGTAACTCAAAACTGGTAACCTGTAGACATTTTTAAAAGTAGCCGATGGAGATTTTTAAGTGCCAAAGTTTGTCGCCATTTCACGAGCGGGCACAATTTGAAGCATGACATGGGTATCAATTTACTCAGTGTAACATTTATCTTTCACCATATGGAAAAATGGTTGGGCTAACTTTACTGTTGCCTTTTAACTCAAAGGTATTTTTTTTTTTTTTTTAAAGGCGCTTGTAAGATCGCTGCGCAAATACGGTGTTACATAAAGTATTGCCACGACCGCCATTTTATTCTCTAAAAAGATTCTCTAAAATGATTTTGACTTGTAAACACCGGCTCGCTCCTTAAGTGGTTAAAGTTCTTCATCCGAGATGGGGGAGGAGGAGGAGGAAAGACACACAGATCCAGTCACACAAAGAGAGGCACCACATCAGGGTCAATACAGCTTTAAGAGGAACTTACTGTATTGCCTATTAAATAATAACCATGTATAATATGTCAGGAAATCCTTATTGCGAGACAGATCACCCATAAGCAGGAGTGGAGGATTGATAAAAAAAAATAAATAGGAAATAAATGGAAACTCACTTCAACAAATGGTGGAGAGAATGAACCCACAAAACCAAGGGTTGGGAAAAATATTGTGTACTAGTGACTGAATGAAGTTCTCATCCAATAGTTCGACATTGAAATAAAGCAAAATAAGGGAACCAATACAAGATCACCATTCTAATGGGGTGTCCAAACAAATAGGACCCCCCAAGGGACACATCCCACTGTTTGACTATAGATATATAAAACTGACCTCAGTTGTTGTTCAAAAACAAGCTGTCTCTCTGAATCCGTTCCCAAAAGATGCCTTCATACTCTAGATATAGATCTGAATTTATCTTTTATATGTTTTTATGGGATCCATTTTAATCCAATGATGTGAAATAAACGTTTGTATAATTTTATACATTAGGAATACTCCCTTCCTTTATTTGGGGTTATAGATGGCAACCATTAGGCCTCATACACACGGATGTTTTTTGATGCCACCGTTTTCTGGAGTTTTTTGCAGCTCTCCATGTTAGTCAATGGCCCCATAAAAACCCCAACGTTTTTGAGCTGTAGAGGGCGTCGGCGTTAGTGAGCTGAAAGTAGAACCCACGGCCAGCGCATCCTGAGGCTAACGTTTTGGTGTTTTTTGACGCCAACGCCGTACCGACGTTAACCGGCGGTTTTTGACGCCAGCGTTTTTAGGTTGAAAAATAGCAGAGGGCTGATTTTTTTTTTTTTTTTAAAACGCCTATTGACGCCGATGCTCACTAACACTCACTAATGCCGATGCATAACGCCGAAACCCGATGATGTTTCTTTTTTCCTGACGTCCGTGTGTATTAGACCTTAAAGTCCTATGTTCTTTTCTCGCCTTTCTGCTTGAAGCTGATAGGTTACTATGCACAGCTGCACCAGATTCTATGTTCACCAGCCTTAATAGATCTCCCCTTTTGTGCCTTTAGGTTCCCACGAAATCCCTAAAAAATGATCATTATCCATTTGCTGACTACCTAACTGTAAATGTTTGTCATTACTTTGACGTTAAATACCAGGGTTAGGGTAGCAGCTAGCTACCCTAACCCCGGTATCTTTATCTATAGCAGATGGCCAGCTTTCATATAAAAGTGGTCTTAGCGGCGGACTCTCACCGTAAGATCACTTTTATAAGCAGCGGGAGAGGTGCCACCCTAGAGAATAAAATGGCGGTCGTTGCAAAACTTTGTCACACTGTATTTGCGCAGCGGTCTTACAATCGCAATTTTTTTTTTTTTTTAAATCTGTTTATTTCGTTAAAAAATAAGACAATAGTAAAGTTAGGCCATTTTTTTCCCCATATTGTGAAAGATAATGTTATGCCAAGTAAAATGATACCCAACATGTCATGCTTCAAAATTGCGTCCGCTCGCCGAATGGCGACAAACTTTGCAACTTAAAAATCTCCATTGGTGACGTTTAAAAAATTCCCTGTGAGGGGCCTCAGCCTGTGCCCCCTGTGAGGGGCCTCAGTGGCACCCCCTGTGCAGGCCCTTGGTCCGTGCCCCTGGTGAAGGGTTTACAGATGGCTGTGTCTGAGTGACTGCAGATCACATTAGCCATCTTGCATTTTAGATTGAGGGTATTGCTCAGAGTCAATCGCTGTCATACACATTGAGGGTATTGCTTGCAGTCACAATATCATGCACATTGAGGGTATTGCTCGCAGCCTAACGAAGCCTTAGACATTGAGGGTAAGGCTTGAAGTCGATTGCAGTCATACACATTGAGGGTATTGCTCGCAGTCGATCGCTGTCATACACATTGATGGTAAGGCTTGCAGTCGATCGCTGTCTTACACATTGAGGGTATTGCTCGCAGTCGATCGCTGTCATACACATTGAGGGTATTGCTCGCAGTTGATCGCTGTAATACACATTTAAGGGTATTTCTTGCAGTCGATCGCTGTCATACACATTTATTGAGGGTATTGCTTGCAGTCAATCGCTGTACTGATCCTTACCCACATTGATGGTAAAGATCAGTACAGACAGAAATTACGCAATTTGAGTTTCTGACAAATCGGCAAAAGTGACTGAACACCAGTGTTCTGTCACTTTAGTCAATTTGTCAGAAATTCCAATTCCATCATTTCCGGAAGGACATTTGGACGAGTTGATTGTACTGCCCATGCACCCAACATGAACAAAAAACTCCCATCCGATCTTAACGCATGCGCAGGACAGAATAAATGAAACTCGTCATATTCCAATCGCCGAACTGCGCCTGACTGACATACCGTTTGAAACCGTATTACGTCTTCCGATCGCCGCACTGCTCCTGTGTAATGTACAGCTCTATTACACAAACACAATGCAGATAAGTGGAGACCTGTCCCGCTGCCCCCCACCTGTGACCTTACACCCCCCCACCTGTGACACTGTCTCTCACCTGTCCAGCTGGCCCCCTTCCATGACACTTCCCCCTCCTGTCCTGCTGCCCCCCACCTGACTCATTGACCTCTTCCCATGGCACTTCCCTCTCCAGTTCCGCTGCCGCCCTCTTGTCCCACTGCCCCCTTTCATACAGCTGCCACCTCCTGTCACACTGCCCCCTCCTCTTACACTGTTCTCCTTTGACACTCCCCCCTCCTGTCTCCCTGTCCCCCTCCTGTGTTGGAAGATATGGGACTGGAGGAGGAGGAAGATGTGGGATGGAGGAGATAGGACTGGAGGAGGATGTGGGATTGAGGGGATGGAACTGGAGTAGGAGTATATGGGAGGGAGGAGATGGGACTGCAGGAGGAGGAGGGGGTTTTTGGACGGAGGAGATGGGACTGGCGGAGGAGGAGAATGTGGGATTGAGGAGATGGGACTGCAGGAGGAGGAGGAAGTGGAATGGAGAAGATGGGACTGCAGGAGGAGAAGGACATGAGATGGAGGAGATGGGACTGGAGGATGTGGAATGGAGGAGATGGGACTTCAGGAGGAGGAGGACGTGGAATAGAGGAGATGGGACTGCAGGAGGAGAAGGACATGAGATGGAGGAGATGGGACTCGAGGAGGAGGATGTGGGATGGTGGAGTTGGGACTGGAGGAAGAGGAGGTTTTTGGATGGAGGAGATGGGACAGGAGGAGTAGACTGTGGGACAGAGGAGATGGAACTGGAAGAGGAGGAGGATGTGGGATGGAGGTAGATGGAACTGCATGAGGAGTATATGGGGTGGAGGAGGTGGGACTGCAGGAGGAGGAGGACGTGGTGGAGGAGATGGGACTTCATGAGGAGGAGGACATGGGATGGAAGTGATGGGACTGGAGGAGGAGGAGGCTCTTGGATTTAGGAGATAGAACTGGAGTAGGAGTATATGGGATGGAGGAGATGGGACTGCAGGAGGAGGAGGAGGAGATGGGAGGGAAGAGATGGGGACTAGAGGAGGAGGAGGATGTGGGATGGAGGAGATGGGACTAGGGGAATATGTGGGATGGAGGAGATGGGACTGGAGTAGGAGTACATGGGATGGTGGAGATGGGATTGCAGGAGGACGAAGAGAACATGGAATGGGCCTTTGCGGGATGGGCCCTGGGGAATGTTGGCAGTTAGGCCCAGGAGTGCCCAGTCCTAAAGCTGTGTAAGGGGCCCCAACATTTCTGATGGCTTTCCTGTTGCTAGCATCAGATCTAGACCTGGGCCCCCCGGGTCTGACCACCAACATTCCCCAGGGCCGGCCCACCGGCCATACCACCAAATCCGCCCACTGGCCAGGGGTGTACACATGTTTCAGCCGCAGCAGGAACTATACGCCTTGTCACACATACCATGTATAGCCTGCCAAGCATCACCCATTCAAGTGCATGGGGCCACTCTGCAAACACCCTGCAACTGTGTGCAATGCATGCTAGTGTGGGATCCAAGGGCGTTAAAGCAGGTGGTGAAAAGGTGATAAAATGCCTCCTCACCGCCTGCTTTAGCCCCTTGGTTGCTGTGCTGCACAAGGTTGTAGGGTGCTTGCAGAGCGGCCCCATTCATTTGAATGGGTCATGATTGGCAGGCAATATACCTTTTTAAGTGTGACAGGGTGTATAATTCCTATTGCAACATGTGTACAGCCCTGGCTGAGGACAGAGAGGGACGGAGTGCGGCCAGGACAGAGAGGGACGCAGTATTACGAGGACAAAGAGGGACACCGAGGACAGAGAGGGATGCCGGGGACAAAGAGGGACACAGTGCGACGGGGACAGAGAAGGATGCAGTACGACGAGGACAGAGGGACACCAGGGACAGAAGGGGATGCAGAGGACAGAGAGGGACAACGAGGACATAATCCTTCCTTCCCATTCCTCCTCCAGTTCCATCTCCTCCTCCCCATGTCCTCCTCCTCCTCCTCCCCATGTCGTCGTCCTCCTCCTCCTCCTCCTCCTCCCCATGTCGTCCTCCTCCTCTTCTTCCTCCTCCTCCTCCTCCTCCCCATGTCGTCCTCCTCCTCCTCCTCCTCCCCATGTCGTCGTCGTCGTCGTCCTCCTTCCTCTTTTTCCTCTTCCTCTTCCTCCTCCTCCTCCCCATGTTGTCGTCGTCGTCGTCGTCGTCGTCGTCGTCCTCCCTCCTCCTTCCTCCTCCTTCCTCCTCCTTCCTCCTCCTTCCTCCTCCTTCCTCCCTCGTCCTCCT
>BLSH010295086.1:280389-297688 GCA_018402905.1 Glandirana rugosa
CTTCGCTATGGAATGCGGGTCTCAGTGTGAGTCGCGGACGTCTTCCGTTAAAACTGCGTTTACCCCGTGTGGTCTCCACCTGGAGTACTGGAGGTCCATGTTAGTGTTCCATGTCTGGAAACACGCGTCTTGTCCTCCAGGCCACCGCCAGCGGAACCTGCGTGACCATCGCGAGACCCCAGCCATAGCCGATGACATGTAGAAAGGAGGAGTTCTCAAAGATGGCGCGCCACATGCGTCCTATCTTCGTCTCCCTTAGGGCTGTTAGGACCATCGAGGCCTAACCGGAACCGCGAGGAACCATGCGGTTGAACTAACCCTACCACCGTCTACAAGGCACCGCAGAAGGTGAAGCGCTTCTGGGAGTCAGAGACACCCCTATCCCTCAATACCTGGGACTCCATAGCCAAGCCGTCAAAACCAGCGAGGGTAAAGCAGGGTGCAAGATGGGCCCCTGAGACCGTAGGTCTTCGCGAAGTGGAAGACGCCACGGAACATCTGCCACCATCCCAATCAAGTTGGCGTACCAAGGAGCGCCAAGGCCAATCCGGAGCTACCAGGATTGTCGGGATTCCCTCTGCTTCTATCCTGCGTACACCGCGCGGTAGAAACTCTTGAGGAGGAAAGATGTACAGTAGCCGATACCGACCCCAGAGCGCTACCAGTGCGTCCAAGGCGACCGCCACCGGACCTCCTGTTCTGCGCACAAAGGTCTGTACCTTGTGATTGTACCTGGAGGTCATGAGGTCCACCTCTGGTGTGCCCCATTTGCGTCAAAATTGCCTTCTGCAGGCGCTGAGTGTGACTCTGGGCGTAAGGTATCGCTTCGAAAGTCGACACCATGAATCCCAACACTCGCATACAGAAGCGTAAGGAGAACCACTGGCGTGATAACAAGGTTCGCACTGCTGCCCAAAGTGTTAGACGCTTGCCTGGTGTGAGAACACCCTTGCCTGTACCGTGTCCGGAATCAGACCCAGGTACTCCAGCCGGCAAGACGGAGTTAATGATGACTCCTGCAGGTTGATCAGCCAACCAAACTCCTCTAACGTGGACACCGTGATTGTCACGTTCTCCAGAGCTTTAGCAGACTCTGCTCTCAGGAGAAAAACGTTGAGATACGCTACCACCGCGATACCTCCCTGTCTCAGCAATGCCAGCATCGGTGCCACCACCTTGGTGAACACTCGGGGAGACGAGGCCAGTCCGAAGGGCAGAGCCACCACTGGAAATGCAGGTTTCCCACTGCGTAATGCAGAAACGCCGATGACTGAGACAGATCGGAACGCTGGGCCTGGTGCCCGACAAAACTTCCTCTGACCTGAAGAGACAGGGCCAAACAGACGTTCTCCCTGGAAGGGCAGATCTGCAAGAGCCTCTTTGAAGCCTGGTCGCCCGACCAAGAGCGGCGCCACAGCACCCGCCTGATAACAATAGAAAAAACAGACATTTTTGACAATATAGGAAGAAGGTCCAAAGCAGCATGGCATATGTAGCGGAGACCTTCTTCCAAATGTTGTGCCCGCTGTACCTCAGCGTGTGCACACTCACTAGACAAACTAGTGTGCAATGCTGCAGCGTGCTCACGCAGCGACTGTGCCGCCATTGCAGTTGCCAGTGCCGGCCGCACGGCTGATCCAGCCAACCAGAACAGTGCTTAGACACTGCCTCTGTGCGGCGATCGGCCGCCTCCTTAAAGGCTGGAGAGCCCTCCAAGGAAATGGCCATGGCAGGGTCCACCACCGGTGAAGCCCACCTTTTAGTAAAACCTTCCTCAAAGGGGTAGCGAACAGCAAAGCTTTTAGGGAAAAACCAAGGAACTTGGTGGCCTACGCCACTCCTTGAACCCTGCCTGTTCACACACCTGATCATAAGAGTAAGCCCTAGGGGACTTAGGAGGTCTAAGCGGTCCACAAACATATGCGGACTCATGCGATTCCCCTGTGTGGTCAAGCCGCATAGTCGCAAATATCAGTGATCAGTGCTTCCACTAGAAAAAGGAACCTCCTGATCCTCTTCGCCCTCTGCGGGGGGCTCACCCTCTGAAAGATCCACAGGTGTGACCACTTAGGCGCTTTCTAGATCCGAATCCTCCCCTGAGGACAGAGGGGGGTCGGCGCTTTTGGGGGCCCCTCGGAACGGGCACTCCTGCCCGGGGGAAGAACTCCCCAAACACCGCCCTCAGCTGTTCCAAGGACACTAATGATCCTGGGGTGGACTGTAGATCCGCAGGTATACCTGCCATAGAATTGCCGGCCTGACATCTCAGCCTTCCGGCACCCCCACTGTGTGACCACCACCTCAACCCTCCAATCAACCAGGGGGACCCGGGAGGATTGCACCCCCCGCTACCAGCACCCTGGAAGCACCAGCTATACTTGCAGTTTGATGCCTCAGCACTCTGACCGCCCACAAACCACTGCACGCCAGGAGCTTGTTACTGTGTGTCAGCCACGCTGTCCAAGCGCAAACCAGAAGCCCACTTCCGTTTTTAAGCACTTCCTGCACAAGGACTGCACCTCTCCCAAACAACCACTGGGGGCCACCGGAGAGCAGGCTGTAAACCGCATGGTTTAACAAACAATGGACGCTGCCATTACACACGTGCGGTCGGCCACAAACGAGCGGTGCTCCACACTCCGATGGCGGCGACCCGCCTTACACAGTACTCCGGTCGGTGCAGATTCGAACGGTAAGTGCAAAGGTGCCTGCGGGGAATGGGGGGAGTGGGGGGAAGGCCTCTAATGGACCCCCACCGGCTGGCCACCACCAAAGCTGCCCAGGTGCCACTCTCCATGCCACTCCGATGGACGCTGCGGGTAGCCACCCGGAGCAGACTTACCTCCCCATGGAGAGGCATGCTGCTGGCCAGGCCACTGGACAGGCGAACCAGTCACTGGGCTCTAGTGGGTTTTAGCCACTGGCCGCCCACACGGAACGGGCGCTATGCGGTGGGCCCCCCTAAGGGGGTTCGCATAGTGTCGGCCGGACTGGGGAAAGTTTTGGATTCAAGAGATCCTCTATACCACCAGCCAGCTTCTTGATAGCAGTCTTCATCAGACGAATCTTCAGGAGACTGCCGATCCCATAGGGAACCAGGTCTACTCCTTGCACTAGGCAAATAAAAAAACTGATGTGCTGTACAGGGCAGGGTTATTATATGCTAAGGTAAGGACTGCCCCCTGGGAGGGGCCAGCCTATGCTTTTGTTTGTTTTGCCTAGGCTACTCCTAGTAGGATGAGCATAACCCATGTGTCATAAGAATGCTGCGTCTGTCCGTGAACGGAAGAGAAAATGGTGCATTTTCTCTTTATTTTTTTGTTTTTTGGGAGCCTGAAAAGTATTGCACCTGGGATCAAGCAGATCATGGGTGCAATGTCCAACTTCTAAACACTCTCCCTCCAGCTTTCTACCCAAACCCCTGTACGGGCTTTTAGTTTAAAATCTGGAGGGAGTGTGAATGGACTATGAGCACACTGACCAGCATACTCGCTGTTCTTTGAGACTGCAAGCCATCGTGGAAGATGGGACTTTTAGTTTATTTATTCACAGATCACTGTGAATGAAAACTCAGACACTGCGGGTTGAGCCCCACACCACTGTGCTGTTTTTAAAATGTGACATTGTCTTCGGGGAGAAGAACCCCACCCGCTGTCACAAGGGAAGAGAGGTGCTAACCATGTCATACCCTAAATACAGGTGGTAACATGTACAAAAGGTTAACTAATCGTTTAACTTTTTTCTTCAAGATAGGCCGATAGGCGAACGGAGGCGGTATCCAAGGCACTGTTCTTGGTGGCGGGGTCAGCCATGAGACCAGCTCTGGCGTCCGCCATGGTGGCGCAATCCCTTACCGAGTGTGCGACTGAGTTGCACAATGAGTTGAGCTGCGGGTGCTCGCTTGAGGCGTCACAGCGGGCGGACCATCTGATACAGGGTCTCCGGTATCTGTGTGATGCAGCGTTGGACCTGCTTCCCATGCTGTCTAAGATGTCTGTTTTTGCAGTCATTATCAGACGGGTACTGTGGTTACGCTGTTGGTGTCCTCCGGATACAGGATATAGTTCAGCACTCTACCCCCAGACAGGTTCTTCCCATCGAACTTGAGACTCCCTCAGGGGCGTCGAGAGGCTCTCTTAGGGGCTGTTCAGACTCTCTCCGAACAAGGGGTAATTGTGCCGGTACCTCCGCTGGAAAGGTTCCGCGGCTTCTATTAAACCTCTTTGTGGTGCCCAAAAAGGGTGGGGTCAGGCCAGTTCTGGACTTAAAAGCACTAAACCACTTTGTGAAGGCGCGGAAGTTCAGAATGGAATCTGTCCGATCGGTCGTGGCCGCCCTGCACCAGGGGGACTTCATGGCCTCGCTGGATATCAGGGGCGCATATCTCCATGTTCCCATTTGTCCCCGGCACCAGCGCTTTCTGCGTTTTGCGGTGGGGGGATCTATATTACCAATTTGTGGCACTTACCTTCGGTCTGGCCTCGGCTCCTCAGGTGTTCAAGCTGGTGGCTCTGGTGCTGGCGCTATTGAGGCAGAGAGGCATTGCGGTAGTAGCATACCTCGACAACTTACTTCTATGAGCGGAGTCTGCTTCGGCCCTGGAGGAGAATGTGGCTATCACCATGGCCTCGTTGAAAGACTTTGGCTGGCTGATCAACCTGCAGAAGTCGACGTTGACTCCGTCATGTCGACTGGAATATCTGGGTCTGATTCTGGACACGGAGCAGGCGAAGGTGTTCTTGCCTCCGGCCAAGTTACTAACACTGCAAGCAGCGGTGCGCACCCTGCTGTCAAGCCAGTGGTCCTCCTCCAGCGAGCGATTCTGTCACGGTGGGACAAGTCTCCGCTGTCACTGGACCAGCTGATCAGATTGGATCATCAGACCAGAGGATTGTTGACCTGGTGGCTTCGGGCCCCAGCTCTAATGTTGGGGAAGTCTTTCCTCCCCCTGAATTGGTCAATAGTCACGACGGACGCCAGCCTATTGGGCTCGGGGGAGGGGGGGGTGTTCCTGGGGCAGCTGTCTGCTGAGGGCCGTTGGTCGGCGCAGGAATCCCGCCTTCCGATAAATGTGCTGGAGTTGAGGGAGATCAGGCTCTGCCTCTCCCACTGGAAGGTAAGGCTGCGCGCCTCCCGGTTCGGGTTCAGTTGGACAACGCCATGGCGGTGGAGTATGTGAACCATCAGGGCGGAACGAGGAGCTCGGCTGCAGAAGCGGCCCACACTCTGAGGTGGGCAGAACTTCATGTGCTGGCAATCTCCGCCATTTACATTCCGGGCGTAGAAAATTGGCAGGTGGATTTTCTCAGTCGCCAGACGCTGGATCAGGGGAATGGTCCCTACATCCAGAGGTGTTCCGCCAGATTTGCCACAAGTGGGGCACGCCAGACGTGGACCTCATGGCATCCAGGTTCAATCACAAGGTGCAGACCTTCGTGTGCAGAGCAAGGGACCCGTTGGCGGCCGCCACGGACGCGTTGGTAGCAACTTGGGGTCGGTATAATCTCCTGTACGCCTTCCCTCCCATCAAGCTTCTACCGTGACTACTGCGCAGGATAGAAGCGGAGGGGATCCCGACAATCCTGTTAGCTTCGGATTGGCCTCGGCGCCCTTGGTACGCCGATGTGGTGCGGATGGTGACAGATGTTCCCTGGCGTCTGCCGCTGCGCGAAGATCTGCTGTCGCAGGGACCCATCCTGCACCCTGCTTTACCCTCGCTGGCTTTGACGGCTTGGCTATTGAGTCCCAGGTGTTGAGGGATAGAGGTGTCTCTGACTCCGTGATCCCTACCATGCTTAAGGCGCACAAGTGTACTTCACGCAAGATTTATCATCGCACCTGGAAGGCCTATATTGTCTGGTGTGAGGCGGGGGGTTGGAACCCCTGCTCTTACGTTGTGTCCCAGGTGCTGGCCTTCTTGCAGCATGCCTGGATAACAAATTGGCATTGAGTACTCTCAAGGGTCAAATTTCGGCTCTGGCGATTCTATTTCAACGGTGATACGTACATTTGTACAGGGTGTACGCCATGTGGCTCCTCAGGTACGGTCGCCTTTGGCGCCGTGGGATTTGAATTTGGTACTTTCTGTACTGCAGAAACCGCCATATGTGAAAACCAGGGATATTCCCTTACAATTGCTGTCGCAAAAAGTTGCTTTCTTGGTGGCCATTACATCCGCTAGGTGGGTGTCGGAGTTGGCAGCGTTGTCCTGTAAGTCTCCTTACTTGGTCCTTCATAAGGATAAGGCGGTCTTGCGACCTTCCCATTCGTTTCTACCGAAGGTGGTCTCCTCTTTTCACATTAATGAGGATATTGTTCTCCCTTCATTATGTCTGCACCCGTCGCATCCCAGGGAATTTGAGTTACATTCTTTGGATGTCATGAGGGCTTTGCGGGTGTATTTTGGCGTCTACAGGTTCTTTTCGGAAGTCTGATGCGTTGTTTGTGCTGACAGAAGGACCGCGCAATGGGTTGGCGGCCTCGTCGGCTACTGTTTCCCGTTGGATCAGACAGACCGTGACTCATGCGTATACTGTTTGGGGCAAAGTCCCTCCTTTTCCAGTCACGGCTCATTCCACCAGGGCAGTTAGTACCAAGCTTCGGTGTCCCAGGTGTGCAAGGCGACTACTTGGGCCTTGGTGCACACGTTTGCTAAGTATTACAAAGTTGATGTGTCGGCATCTGTGGTTGCTGCTTTTGACCGTAAAGTTTTACAGGCGGCGGTGTAGGCGTGGCTGGCGCCTCCTGAGAGGATTCTGTTGGGTACAGTTGTTGTGGTTTACCCACCCCTCTTGAATGACACTGCTTTGGGACATCCCCACTTTTCAATGAAGGGCTGCGTCTGTCAGTGAACGTAAGAGAAAAAGGGATTTTATTAAGGACTTACCGTAAAAAATCCTTTTCTCTGAGTTCACTGACATACGCAGCACCCACCCCTCTGTTGCGTTTGTACAGCTTGTTACGAAGTGATATGCTATGCAGAGCAGGGGGTTATATGCTGGAGTGAGGACGGCCCCCTGGGAGGGGTCAGCTTGCTTTTTTTCTATTTGCCTAGTCTACTCCTAGTAGGATGTGCATAAACCCCACTTGTCAATGAAGGGCAGCGTCTGTCAGTGAACTCAGAGAAAAGGATTTTACGATAAGTTCTTAATAAAATCCCTTTTTTTTTGTAGTACTTCGGTAACGACCATACTCGGCAAAAGTCTTTAAAAGGACAGTTCACCTTTACCACAAAACTGCCTATGCAGATAAAGGGGCATCTATAAAATAAAACAAACTGTGTAGCTCTGATTAAAGATGACTAATACCCTTGTTATGGGTGTAGGCCATTTACATTCCTTATGAAGCCTGACTGGAATACTTCTCAGGATGTTGCCAAGTAATCCCAGGACATCCTAGTCATCACTGCTCCCCTCCGCCATCACAGGTGTGAGCTCTTAAATGCTGAGCTCGGAGCTTCTGCATCATGTAACAGGGTTTGAATCAGAGAGAGGGCTCACTCCTGTGATGGTGGAGGTGAGCAGTAATGACTAGGCCTCACTTAGCAACTTCTTGAGAGTATTCCAGTCAGGTTTCATAAGGTATGTAAATGGCCTACACCTATAGCATGGGTATTATTCATATTTCGTCAGAGGTGCACAGTTTGTTTTAATCTACAAACATCCCTTACCTGTAAAGGTGAACTATCCTTTTAAAATGACTTGTATAGGAAGATGGGATGTGCATGACTAGTTCTCTTGCTGAAAGGTAATTGCTAAGAGAACATCGTGTTCTTTGGTGTCTATTGGACTGCACAATCATTTTTAGACTCTGCCGCATAATTGCTGTTAGAGCAACGTAAAGGTAAGTCTATAAAATGGAGTGCCATGACTCCAACTGAAATCTAAAATAATGAACCAGTGAAAATGTCTTAATTATAGGAAGGAGTGTATCCTGTTTTCTGCTTAGTTTCTTATGTGATCTTTCTTCTTGCTCTTTTCCCACAGATTTTTCTACTTGTATCACTTTGCATTTTATGCCTACCACTACCGCTTCAATGGACAGTACAGCAGCCTGGCACTTGTGACATCCTGGCTTTTTATCCAGGTAATAGATGACATTCTGTTTTCACAGCCACTACACACTACAAAATAGTCCTGGCTTGCAATGCTACTTATTAAAGGTACAGTCCAGGCAAAAAGGAAAGCTTAATCCTTAAAAAGGATACAGGAGGAACAACCTACTCTGTCTTTTGTGCAGGCATTGCTGTAATACACTGAGCCATCCCAGCTACAAACATTGCCCTGTTGCTAGTATGCTGGTGTTTTCTGGACACCTTTTTGTCTCATGTTTTAAAGTCTAATGGGTGTTCCAGACACCACCCACTGCAGGCTTCATTGTCTATGAGTGGGTCAGTAGATATGTCTTCATGGTGAAGATGTAATAATCTGAATTGGCCTCTGTGCTGCCTAGCAGTCTTGTCTTGCCCACCTACAGTTATACTTGACAACACCCCTATGTTCATGGCTCCGTTCCCAGGAACAGTTGGATCTTTTTAGAACTGGTTTCATAGTGCAATAGTTTCTTCTATAATTTAAGTATTGGTATAGTAAACTGCTCATATGTCAGGTTTTGTGCAGCTGAAGTACTTTTTGTATGTGTAACTTTTTTTCTCTTTTTTTTTTTTTTTTTTTTTTTTTTTTTTTTTTTTAACTTTCCAGCATTCAATGATCTATTTTTTCCATCACTATGAACTCCCTGCAATCCTCCAGCAGATTCGAATTCAGGAAATGCTCCTTCAGAACCAGCAGGCGGGTCAGAATCAGACAAGCCTTCAAGATAACTTAAATAACAATACTGCATCTGAGCCATCCATTGTAAACCCCCCACCTGCCCCTGGACTTACCCTTCAACCAACTACATCTAGTTTGAGTGCTGTAGGCGTGATTTTAACTGATGCTAACTCAAGCGTGGGCAGTGCTGAAACATCACCTATAGAAGTTGGTACATCTGGTATAGCTCCACAGTCTGAAGAGTCAACTCGGGAAGCTGCTTGCAGTGAACCTCCTGAACAAAGTACTGAAGAGGTGACACAGACTGGGGATCCTCCTCCCAGGTTGCCAACTGCTACACCTGGAAACAGCCCCCAGAAACTGATTGAACCCAAAGTGGAGAATGGATCCCTTCCCTCAGACTGTAACCCAGGATTTTTAGATGCCAGCCACAATAATTTAGAGCAAAGCAATCTCTCATCACGACCTCTAACAGAAGCTAGTGCTCCACAGCCAAATGCACATGATACAAAGCATATTGCTGTGGACTCCTGAACAGAGTCTCTGTCCCAAATATTCTTTCCATACAACCTTCATGTGGGGGACTAGGAGAAATGTACTTCCCCCTAGCAAGGAGCTGTATGGAAGATTTATTCCTCTGCTATTGGAGTCAGGAGCCTGCTGCACATTCAGTCCAGTGCATGCGTGTGTTGGTGTACACGCACTCAAACTTGACTGCATTTGCTTTAGTTTCATTTTTATTCTGTCGTTTAAGCTAAATGCCACAAAAAAGTCTACATCTGGAGAAATACAGATGCATGATAGAGCTAGGGGTAATGTTTCCCTAACATTTTAATGTAGGGTATTTTGTGGGCATATATGTTGTGCACTCTCTTCCCTACCTATGAATGTTAAACTGCTCATCTATGATCAGTCATGAGTCATATTTCATAAAATATATATTACCTGATCCGCTGCTGTTTAATTTCTTTATAAGAAGAGAAACTAATATGAGGTTGAGATTACACCTCAATAGAAAGGCAAAGCATGGGTGATCTAGTTAGTTTGTTTAGAAAGTTGATTGGATTCAAAGTCTGTTTTTAGATCTACATACACATGTTTCCAGTTTACAGTTCTATGGAATGTAAGTGTGTAAGCAAGGAGAAGTGTATTTGCAGAGTTCAAATAAATTGTCCCATGTAGTCTCAAGAGCTGATTTGAACACCACTTGTGTACAACCAATTTATGTATATGTGCCTTTTTATCTGTGGCTGCAGACAAGGCCTGTGTTTGTATAAGGCCTACTGTTTAACTGTGAAGCATAGCAAAGTGTCAGTGTTGACCAGGACAACAAATCAGATATTTAATTTTCTAACCACTACCACAGAAAAGAGAGCAGGAATTTGGTTTATTTTGGCAACCGTTGCAGTTTGCTTTCTTCCAGTTCCATAAGTCACTCTAAACGTGTGAAATATGTTTTTCTCTTATCTTGCACTTTTTGTAGAATTCTATAAATTGTTGTGTATGTTAGTGTATGCTTACATGCACTTGTTTGTGCTATAGAAAAGACTATGTAAAACAAACATATTGGCTTGCTACAGATTATAGCTCTATTCATAATGGCAGATTAGCAGTTCTGATAAAATCCATATGCAGTTTTGACATGGGGCCAAAATTAATTTTTCTGCCCTGCCAATTTGGCAGAACTTTGAACACTAAAAAAACATTGGGGAGTGTAAAGTCCACCTCCTTTCTCCCTGCAGAAAAAGCTGCCATCAAAACTGTCAAGGGCAAAAAATTGGGAGAGAATTTGACTGTATCCTATTCATATTGGGAGCTGCTAATAGTGATGGGTAGGTTTTCTTCAAAAAGCAACTTTAATAAAAGCCTTGATGAGTAATTTGTAATTAGGACTGTAGTAACACCAATATTTTATTGTCTTTCTTCTGATATGTCATTAAAAAGTTTAATTGTCTTTAATTTATAATCAGAGCACAATGGGCTGTCAATCTTTTATGTACCTTTTCTAGTCTTAAAATCTCCTGTATTTTGTCCCTTATTGCTGCAGTTTGTGTTTTTTTTTCTTTGTTTTTTTTTTTTTTTGGCCCAGTGCAATATTGTAATTAAGCCAAAAATAAGGTCCCTAAAGTAATATTTAATTTTATGAAAATGTGTCACACACTGTGCTTATGTTGCTTTCCTTACCAAGAGTAATTTGGCATATGATATGTAAACTACATTTCACAAATATAATTAAAGCCCAGCTCCTCCAACCCCCAAATTCCCCAACCACCACCACCTTTTTTTTTCTTTTTTTTTTTTTTTAAAGTTCTGGATAGGTCAAAAACTTGGGCTGGCAATTCTCTATCCTTCAACCAGGGGTGGAATCCTTCCCGCTGTGCTATTGTATTCTGACAGTGGTAGGTTTCCCCGCCATCAGCATACAATAATCACTACTGCTGGCTATAGCTCGTTGTACTGAAATTGATTTTGGTAGAACTGGCTGCATTTCGATACATCTATGGTTGGCCTTTAGAACCTGTTTGGTTTCTGTTATGCAGAATCTCCAAAAGAGACTCTGCTACAAAAGCAAATAAAGTAGTTCAACTTAAAAAATGTTGAGACCCTAGTTTGAATTAAAAACTCCCAACTGGAATAAAATTATTTCAAAACCTCGACAGTGGCAAAATCCTCACATTTTGTGGCTTGGCTGATATTTGATAGATAATTTTTTTTTTCGTGATTTGTGCTTCACAGCAAAGGCTTCTGCTGTTTTTGTGCAGAAGGTTTACATTTTGGACATGTGATTGCAATTCTCTGCTATTGAAACCCTTAACCAACACTAATGAAAGAGCCCTATGCTAAGATGAAAATGTAAAGCTATGTAAATAGATGTAGAATATTGGAAGCGCTAGAATACTTGCCTTTCCTGGAGGAAATGCTGCTTCAAACTCCTTCAGTTGCGATTTATGCGACCAATAGCTTAGGAATTTGCTCAACTGATTTCTGCAAAAAAGAGGAGGTTCAGAGTTCAGTTTGATTAAAGCTGGCCATAGATTGAAATTTGGCTGGCTCAGCAGGGAATGGCCAAATTTTGATTCATATATTCCTGTTCGAGAGGAGCAAATTAGCTGCAGCACTGATTAGTGTATTCTGACAGCTGTCCCAATAAAATAGTGCAGCAGGAAGGATTTTCCCATCCACCTCAAATGTCTCAATGGGGCAGCCCGCTTGCTGATCAAAAGCAACTGATCAATGTATGGCCAACTTTATTCTGCCCTATTCCAACTGAATTGGCATGCATATGTCACATGAGTGGCACAGAAGAGAAGATGGAGCAGAATTTTCCTATAAAAGTTAAGCATTTCCCTCCTTTTTACGCTCTGTGACATGACTGTTTTGGTTAAACACACATGAACTTGACCTTCATTTATTGAATCTGTTAAAGGGTAACTCCACTTTTGTGTGGAAAAAGAAATGGCAAATATAATATAGTGCAGGGATAAGCAATTAATGGACCTCCTGCTGTTGCAAAACTACAAGTCCCATCATGCCTCTGCCTCTGGGTGTCATGCTTGTGGCTGTCAGTCTTGTTATGCCTCATGGGATTTGTAGTTCTGAAACATCTGGAGGTCCGCTAAGTGCATATACCTGATATAGTGTATTCAATTGCACCACAAGTCATATTGTAATTGAATGTTATAAAAAATGACCTTTCCTTTTCAATCTGCACCTCTGTAACTTTCTGCAAAATGTAATGCTATACGGCTACCTTAAGGCATTCTGTACACAGATGGTGTACAGACCACTGCCTAGATATGTCATTTCCTGTTTGTGTGATTGGCTTACTGATTTTCCCAGAAGTCTGCACTAAGATGCAAATTTGATGTTGAGCATCCCCTGCAACAAAATTAGCATTTTTGGTGCAATACTCCCTAATGGAAATCCCATCTAAAGGGGTGCATACCCTCCAATTTTCCTCATTAGAGTCCAGCAGGCGTAGCTGCTGATTGATAATTATAAAACCACTCCCATACAGGTTCACCTTGCACATGGACACAGACCAACAAACCACTATTTCTTCAGAACAAAGAAAGGGAGGACTCTGCAACAAAGTTTGTTAAAATCAAAATACATGGATCACCCAGAGGGGAGTGTTTTTTTTTTTTCAACAAAAATGGAGTTACTCTTTAAATGGTTTTGCCAGACAAGCATCAACGAGAAAACTGCTCCTGGAAAATGCGACAGTCCTCTAACCTTCTTGACAGGGATGATGTAACTATTTTTTTTTTCTTGTTTGGGGGGTCCTTTTGGGGTTATTTGCTTACCCATGTGCACATCTAATTAAATAACATGGATAAGTTGAAAGTTTTGATGCATAGATGTGGTTAAGGACCAACTTGCAACTGATTCACAAGGAAATGTAACCAAGACCAAGTTAAAATTTGTAGAGGGAGGCGTCTTCTAAATGTAATCTTTGAAATTTTGCTGAACTTGTGACCTGATTGGCATTTTAACATTCTTAATTTGTCTTTATAATGTATGTCTGCAGAATTAGACAAGATATGGTTCCTCTGGTCAGGCTTTGCTAAAAAAAGAGGCATATAGTGACAACTTTGTCTTTGACCCATAGCAGATATATATGCTGTCTTTAAGAATGTGGTTGGCAGAGACCAGCCTTGCTAATGCAGACTGAGTTAATGATTGCATAATTGTGGATAATTAATCTGGACGCAGCAACTTCCCCTATGCACAGCCTGGAGTGGGCTTATTGTTTTAATTTTCAGTGGACTGAGTACATACTGGGACAGATTTGTGCACAGCACCCAACATTATATTTAACTGTACCTCATGAAATTGATAACTGGTGTTTGTATATATGATAATAAATATTCTATCTGAAACGTGGTGTGCATTATCTTACCAGTTTCCAATGCAAACAATCTTTGTGGTTTCATGTTGTTCTTACGGCTGTATCCATATACATTTAACAGGAAACTATAATTTTATGTATACCCATATATATATACAGTATATAGTCTTAGGCATGAAAAAATGCTGTAAATTAACCAGTTCCACACCGCGCGCAGTATATTTACTGCAGCGGTGGGGATGCGTCCCGCGAATCACCGTAAATGGGCGGCGATCGCGGGCACAGCTAGGGGGAGCGCGCGTGCACCTCCCGGGTGGTCGCGGCAGTCCCATTCGTTGCAGGACCATTCAGTCAACATGAATAGACCAATGGATTTTGGTCTATTCCTGTTGATCGTCCGGCAAATGGGATTCCTTCCCCTGCCTGTGAAATATAAACACAGGTAGGGGAAGTGATGTCACTCTCCCTCTCTGCTTTCTTTTCTGTTGCAGAGAGGAGAGAGCGACATCTAGAAACGTGAGTTGCACCAACAGCACACTGACCCCAGGACAGTTAGGCACGTTTAACCCTTTGATCGCCCCCCCAGTTAACCCCTTCACTCCCTGTCACCCCCTGTCAGTGTCATATAGTGCAATGATCTGATTTTTACAGATCGCTGTACTTGTGACCCTTGTGACACTAAATCAGTGCCCCCCCCTTGCCCCGCAATAAAGTTTTTAACCCCTTCATTGCCCCGTCACCTGTGATCACCGTATAAGTGTCACGGGTGACACTAGCTAGCTAGATCGTTTTTTTCCCCATCAGATTACCCGCCGTATATTATTTTATTTACCTTTTATAGATTTTAACCCCCGATCACCCGGCGGTGACCCCAGTTAGGTTTTAGCGTGCGTTGGGGTCAGTGTAAACACCAGGCAGGGCCAGTTAGGTACTCTGACATGCACATACACATTAGGTAGGTGTTAGATACTATTGTAGTATCTGATCAGATCAATATCTGCGATCTGATCAGATCTAGATTAGCGCTCCCCTTAGATTCGTGTTCTAAAAAAACGCAGCGTTAGCGGGATCAACCCGGATACCTGCTAGCACCTGCATTTAGCCTCTCTGCCCTGCCCAGCCCACCCAAGTGCAGGATCAATAGATCCCTGTCACAAAACACAACACGCATATCCGCAGCCTTCGCAGAGATCGCGCCCGATCCATGCGAATTCTGACAGTAGTTTTGGTAGTGACTTGACACAGGCTCTGACAACCAGGTGCACTTTTTTGCCTGTGAGTCTCACTAGTGTACCTATAAATTTAGAGGCCATGTCTAATCCCAGGAACACTAGTGAAGAGGCCTACGCGTTGGTGAGTTTGACAGATGAGAGCAATGGGGAAGCCTCACTGTCCGATTCAGACTCACCAATTGAGTTAGTATTCCAAAGCGGCTCTATGACAGATAGCTCTGACGACTGGGTGGTCCCTGCTAAGGTCAGGCATACCAGATCCTGTTTAGCTGTTGCTGAGGTGCATGAACCGCAGGGCTCTCGTATGGAGCAGAGAGCCAGTACTAGCACCGCTACCCCTTCTGGTGACCTGGCAAGCACCAGCGGCCTAGTACATCCTGGTCTTACAACCAACACTGCAATAACACTTGGTGACGCGGTGAGTCCCATAAGTGCAGTTCAGGGTTTGCAAACGCATCAGAAAGGGCATCATGGGCTCTGTGGGCCTGTTTTCTTTGTCTTCGTGGCATTACTCGTGCTAGCCACACCAGCCTGAACTAAACTTATGGGACTCGCCGTGTCACCAAGTGTTACTGCAGTGCTGGTTATGAGGGCAAAGATAGCCACGTAGAGCGGGAAGGATGCCCAGACTACATGGGGAGTGCTGGCAAAATTGTGTGGAGCTTGGTGTCACCCTTATTCGGAAAGGGGTACCATTTGTACGTGGACAATTACTACACAAGCGTACCACTTTTTAGTCACTTGAGCACCAAATTGGCGCATGTCGCACCGTGCGACCTAATCGCCGGGGCTGCCCCCAACGGCTTAGTCGGGGGGAGAGAGCCTGCTTGAGATGTGGTAATTTTGCTCACGATGAAGTTGAGGGATACAAAGAATGTTTTCATTCCTTCCTCCATTAATGCAGACACGGCTGTCCAAATTAGAACGGCGACTGGTGTTGTGGAGAAACCCCTCTGTGTCCACGAATATAACCTTAATATGGGAGGGGTGGACATCAATGACCAGTTATTGGCGCCGTACTTAATTGCCCCCAAGACCAGACGCTGGTACAAAAAAGTGTCTGTTTGCTTGTTTCAATTGGCTTTGCTGAACGCTTTTGTGCTATACAAAGTGTCAGGACAGACTGGACCTTTCCTGCAATTCCAGGAAGAGATCACCAGAGCCCTTCTGTATCCAGATGGTTCTGCACCCCATGTTCCCAATCCACATGCAGTGAGCCGGCTGCACGGACGGCATTATCCACATGCCATCCCTGGTACCCCTACCCAATTATATCCCCAAAAAAGATGTAGTGTCTGCCGACGAAACGGATACAGGCGTGACACCTGATATTATTGCCCCACCTGTTTGGACCAGCCTGGTCTCTGCATCGGTCATTGTTTTGAGTGCTACCATTCATTAGTTCAGTATTAGCGTAGGGAACAGCACTTCACAGAAATAGGACACACGTTCACAGGGTCTCCAAAGATGTCACCGCATTTTTGGAGACCCTAACCTTTACTGTTCATTGTTCGTTGTTATAAAAAAAAAAAAAAAGCATACCAAAAAAAAAAAAAATTTTATAAAAACCCCAAAAAAAAAAAAAAATAAAAATAAAAGCCAAAAACAGTTGTACGTTTCTTGTTTTTCTATCTCTATTTTCTCTCTATTCTCTTTCTATTGCTCTCTCTATTGTTGTTTATGCATATCTGTAATGTTTTGTTGTGGTTTATTATAGTTTTTTTTTTTTTTTTTTGCAGGTATGTAATGTTTTTATGTAACGTTTAATTATATTTTTTATTCTTAGCAGGAATATTATTTTTTATGTGTTACTGTTTTTATTAATCTTTATTTGATTTTCAGGTACGCCAGCTGCATCGCTGATTTATTTAGGGTGAAAGCAATAGCGTTTGCTCCCACCATATATAAAGCAGCGACCCCACACTGTTGGAGGTGATTTCACCACCACAGTTAAAAAAAAAAAAAGCAAATATACCGGAGCATAGGGGCAGTGGGTGGAAATTGGGGCGGATTGCCCCTATGCTCCGGTATATTTTTTTTTAAAAAGTGGGTGGATGAAGGGAGGTTTCCTAATGGTGGGCATACCCACCGTTTGATTCTTTTTTTTTCATTTAACCCACAGGCTGCATGAAAAAAAAGAACATTACAATATATGCCAAACAAGGACCAGCGACATACTAGTGTGTTGCTGGTCTTCTCAGGCTCTCCTGTCCCACCGGGGAACTTGAGAATGCTGCTGGTGTTTCTGCCAGCTTACCATAGAGCTGATTGAAGACTAGTATGGCTACAATTTTCTCCATGGCCTAAGAAACCGGAGGCTACGAGCATTTTGTGACTTTGGTTTCGCCAGATATAAACAGCGCCATTGGGAAATAGGGGAAACATCTTATCAAACTGATTTTGGTGTGGTCAGATGCTTTAAGGGCTGGGGAAAGATCTAGAGT
>BLSH010295086.1:303442-323976 GCA_018402905.1 Glandirana rugosa
AGAGAAAGCAAGTAACTGCCTGAGAATAAGAACTGTACACCCCTACAGGGTTTCGTCACAGTTGGTTTCTCCCCACCCATTGTGTTATTGTTGGTATGGGTTGTCTTTTGAGAGGCCCTCCGCGGTCCGCGCGGATGTGACGGCGGACGTTTTGAAACGACTGTGTAGTTGAAACATTTTGAATCGTTTCCACACGTGTCTCCAGGTTCACCGTCGGAACGTGTGGACTCTGTGGCTGCGAACCACAACCTTTGTTTTCTGTTGGGTATGGTTGTTATTGTGTTACCCACCCCTCTTTGGTTGACACTGCTTTGGGACATCCCCACATGTCAAGAATAAGAGTCCGTCAATGAACGAAAGAGAAAATAGGATTTTTTGACTTACCGTAAAATCCTTTTCTCTGAGTTCATTGACGGACGCAGCACCCTCTGTGTTCTGAGTTTGTACTGCTTGTTACGAACTGAAGCCCTAGCAGGGCGGAAGGGGTTATGCAGAGTGAGGACTGTCCCCTGGGAGGGGTTAGCTTGCTTTTTTGTCTGAACTATATTCTGCCTAGTCTACTCCTGGTAAAAGGGGCATACCCCACATGTCAAGAATAAGAGGCTGCGTCCGTCAATGAACTCAGAGAAAAGGATTTTATGGTAAGTCAAAAAATCCTATTTCCCCCCCCACCCCAATAAAAATCACTGCGCAAATACTTTGTGAAAAAAAAAATTGTAATGCCCACTATTTAAATCTGTAGGGCCTCTGCTTTAAAAAAAATATATAATGGGGGTTTAAAGTAATTATTTAGCAAAAAAAAAAGTGTGTTTTCATGTAAACAAAAAGTGTCAGAAAGGACTTGGTGGGTCAAGTGTTTTTTTTTTTTTTCATAAGTGATTGAAAAATGACAAAAAAAAAATGATATATTGCTCACCCATGCCATGGGTATATGTGGAATTACACACTGCTTTTCCTGAGTACAGGGATACCCCATGTGTGAGACTTTTTATGAGTCTATCCGCGTATAGGACCCTGAAAACTCACCTCAGAATTTCTAACAGCGAAAATGTATGCCTTCACTCCTCACTACCTATCCAGTTTTAAGGGGCCATGAAATTCCCAGATGGCAAAAAAAAACAAAACAAATGACCCCATTGTGGAAAGTAGACACCCCAAGGTATTTGCTAAGAGGCATGGTGAGTATTTTGCAGCTCTCATTTTTTTTGGAAAATGAAGAAATAAACCGTTTTTCTCTTACGTTCACTGACAGACGCAGCTCTTCATAGCACGTGGGGTTTTATGTTCGTCCTATCAGGAGTGACTAGGCAAAACAGAAGTAAAAGCAACAGGGATAGGCTAGCCCCTCCCAGGGGGCCGTCCTCACCTGAGCATAAAACCCCCTGCTGGCCAATGGCATTCAGTTTTGTTTGCCTAGTGCAAAGGAGTAGACTGGATTCCCTCTGGGACCTGCGTTTTTCTTGCTGAAGTTTTCCTAGAAGACTGCTATCAAGAAGCCGGCTGGTGGCATAGAGTGGATATCACGAAATCCAAAACTTACCCCAGCCCGGCCACCACCTGGCGAGCTACCCTGGCACAGCAGGGTCATGCCGCGCAGGGCCCATTCCGTGCGGGTGGCCAGTGGTTAACCCCACTTGTGCCCAAGGTTTGGCGCATGCCTCTCCAGTGGCCTGGCCAGCAGCAATCCTTCTCCATATGGGGGGAACAGACTGCTACGGGTGGCTACCCGCATCGCCCGTCGGAGTGGTGAGTGGACCCCCTCCCCCGCCCCAGGGGCGCAGCGAGCGGCATCCGGGCATTTGGTGGGTAGCCTTCCATCCGAACCCCCCCGGCCCCCCCCCTCACCATCACCCGCCTACCGCCTTGTGCGACGCCGCGCCTTAGACTGTACCGTTCGTTCGCCGCACCTTAGACTGTACCGTTCTTTCGCCGCAGGCGGCGAACGATGGTTGCACGCCGCACGTTCCGCCGCCATTTTGTGGATGCTTTTTGTAGAGACAGGGGCCATTTTCTGGTAGCACCATGCGGTTCTTTCTGCCTCTGGGCGGCCACCGGTGGTCATTGGTGGTTCTGCGGCCTCTGTAGAAACGTGATGCAAACGTTTCTACTTCCTCTTTCTCTGGAACAGCGTGGCTGACACACGTACGGTACAGGTCCTGGCTTGGCAGGCATTGCGGGAGAAGCAGCAGGTATAGCTGGCCTTCCTGGGGTGCTGGCGCTGGTGGGCTTCATCGTCCCGGTTTTTACTGGCTGATTGCGGGCGGAGGTGGTGGTATCGTGCAAGGGGGGCTTCCCGAACAGTATGATGGCTGAGGGAGGTGATGCTGCGGATATGGTCCCTGCAGGGCCCTCTGTGGAGGTGCCAGGGGAGCAGCTTTCAGCACCGGAAAACATGGTCTCCTTGGACCAGCTACGGGCGTTTTTTCCTGAATTCCTTCCCCGGATGGGCACGGCTCCGGCTACGGAGCCCCCTCGAAGCGCCCAATCCCCTGTGTATCCTCAGGGGGAGGATTCGGATCATGAGGTGGCCTCTGTGGTCACAGGGACCCCTGTGGAGTTGTCGGAGGGCGAGTTGGTCCTCTCAGATACTGAGGAGGATCAGGGGGCTTCAGTGGCGCGCGACAAGGCGATTGTGGCGGCGCTCATCGCGAACATTCGCCAGGCCCTGCAACTTGATCAGTCAGGGGAGTCGCAGACATCCACTTATGTGTGTGTGGGTCTATGAAGCCTCCCAGGTCTCCTAAGGCTTTTCCTTATGATCAGTTCTTTGAGCGGGCAGTCTTCAAGGAATGGTTGTCTCCAAATAATTCCTTCGCCCTGCCAAAACGCTTTGCGGTGCGCTATCCCTTTGAGGAGGTTTTCACCAAGCGCTGGGCTTCCCCTTCGGTGGACCCGCCTGTGGCTCGCTTAAACAGGGCTATGACCCTTTCGTTGGAGTGCTCGCCTTCCTTTAGAGACGCGGCTGATCGCCACATGGAGTCGGTGTCTAAAGCCATTTTTCTGGTGGCAGGTTCTGCCATGCGGCCGGCTCTGGCGTCCGCTATGGCAGCTCAATCTCTCCTTGAGTGCACCATTTCTGTGCGTGATAATCTGCGTTGCAGTTGTGCGCAGGGTGAAGTGCAGAAGGTTCATCACCTGGTGGAGGGGTTACGCTACTTGTGCGACTCCCTGTTTGATATCATGCCCATGCTGTCCAAAATTTCCGCTTTTGCGGTGGTCATCAGGCGGGTGTTGTGGCTGCGTTCCTGGTCGGGCGACCAGGCGTCTAAAAAAGGATTTACGGATCTCCCCTTTCAAGGGGGCCGTTTGTTTGGACCGCAGCTGGATGAAATCATTAAGAGTTTCACAGGGGGGAAGAGCCCTTTTCTCCCGGAGCCCAAGCGGCAGGATGTTCGTCGCCGACAGGACCCTGTTTGTTCCGGGCAGAAGAAGTTTTTTCGTGCCCCCGGCACGGCAGGGACGGGCTCCAAGACCGGTAAGGCCTCGGCTGGATACGGTAAAAGAACCTGGCAGCGTAAGCACGGCAAGGCGGAGGATAAGTCCTCTACGGCATGACTGGTTTCCCCCGCCCATCTCTCGGGTGGGGGGCCGGTTGCTGGAGTTTGCGGCCACTTGGTCCGCCCGTGTCCCCGATCGGTGGGTCCTAGAAGTGGTGTCCACCGGGTACCGGATAGAGTTCAGCTCTCTACCCCCAGACAGGTTTTTTCCCTAAAACTTGACACTCCCTCAGGGGCGTCAGGAGGAGCTTTTGGGCGCGATCCAGTCTCTTGCGGATCAGGGCGTAATCGTGCCGGTTCCTCTGGAGGAGAGGTTCTGCGGTTTTTACTCGAACCTCTTTGTGGTGCCCAAAAAGGGCGGAGTCAGGCCGGTGCTGGACCTAAAGGCTCTGAACTGTTTTGTACAGGCGAAAAGGTTCAAGATGGAGTCCATTCGCTCGGTCGTGGCCGCCTTGCATCAGGGAGAGTTCTTGGCGTCCTTGGATATCAAGGACGCCTACCTGCACGTTCCCATCTGTCTCCGCCATCAGCGTTTTCTGCGTTTCGCAGTGGGAGACCTGCACTATCAGTTTATGGCCCTCCCTTTCGGGCTGGCCTCTGCCCCCAGGGTGTTCACCAAGGTGTTGGCTCCGGTCCTTGCGCTGATGAGACAGAGGGGTATCGCGGTGGTGGCGTACCTCGACGATCTGCTCTTGAGAGCGGAGTCAGCCCTATCCCTCGAGGAGGACGTGAGAATCACGGTGTCCGCTTTGAGGGACTTCGGTTGGCTCATCAACCTGCAGAAGTCCTCGCTGTCCCCGTCCTGTCGCCTGGAGTATCTGGGTCTGATTCTGGACACAGTGCAGGCGAAGGTGTTCTTGCCTCCCGACAAGTTGTTGGGGTTGCAGGCGGTGGTACGGGCCTTGCTGTCACGCCGGAGGTCATCCCTACGGTTCTGCATGAGGGTGTTGGGGCTCATGGTATCTTCCTTCAAGGCAATACCGTACGCCCAAAACCACACTCTGCTCCTGCAGAAGGCGATTTTGTCGCGATGGGACAAATCTCCTCTATCCCTGGACAAGCTGATCTGCCTGGATCATCAGACCCGGGGTTCATTGACTTGGTGGCTTCGGGCCCCAGCATTAACGCTAGGAAAATCTTTCCTTCCCCTCAACTGGTCGGTAGTGATGACGGATGCCAGCCTGTCAGGCTGGGGAGTGGTGCTGGGTCGGTTGTCTGCCCAGGGCCGTTGGTCGGCTCAGGAAGCTCAACTTCCAATAAATGTGTTGGAACTGAGAGCGATCAGGCTCTGCTTGTCCCGTTGGTCGTTAAGGCTGCGGGGTCTCCCTGTCCGGGTTCAGTCGGACAATGCCACGGCCGTGGCATACGTGAACCATCAAGGCGGGACAAGAAGTTCCGCAGCAGCTGCGGAGGCGGCTCTGATTCTCCGCTGGGCGGAACGTCATGTTCCAGCGATATCTGCCATTTACATTCCGGGAGTGGGGAACTGGCAGGAGGACTTTCTCAGCTGCCAAACTTTGGACCAAGGAGAATGGTCCCTGCATCCGGAGGTGTTTCACCAGATTTGCCGCAAGTGGGGCACACCAGAGGTGGACCTCATGGCTTCCAGGTTCAATCACAAGGTGAAGACCTTCGTGTGCAGAACAAGGGATCTGTTGGCGGCTGCAACGGACGCGCTGGTGGCTCCTTGTGGCCGGTATCGGCTGCTATACGTCTTCCCTCCTCTGAAGCTGTTGCCACGGGTTCTGCGCAGGATAGAGGCGGAAGGAATTCCGACGATCCTGATAGCTCCCGATTGGCCTCGGTGCACTTGGTACGCCGATCTGATTCGGATGGTGGCGGACGCCCCTTGGCGGCTTCCGCTTCGCAAAGACCTGCTGTCTCAGGGACCCATCTTGCACCCTGCTTTACCCTCGCTGGCTTTGACGGCTTGGCTATTGAGTCCCAGGTGCTGAGGGATCGGGGAGTCGCTGACTCGGTGATTCCTACTATGCTTAAGGCGCGTAAGTGGACTTCGCGCAAGTTTTATCACAGGACCTGGAAGGCCTATATTACGTGGTGTGAGGCGGGGGGTTGGAACCCCCGCTCTTATGTGGTGTCCAGGGTGCTGACGTTTCTGCAGCAGGGCTTGGACAAAAGCCTGGCCTTGAGTACTCTCAAGGGTCAGATTTCGGCATTGGCAGTCCTTTTTCAGCGTCCTTTGGCTTCCCATTCGATGATTCGTACATTTGTACAGGGAGTATGGCATGTGGCTCCCCAGTTTCGGCCGCCTATGGCGCCGTGGGACTTAAATCTGGTGCTCTCTGTGCTTCAGAGACCACCATATGAGCAGATTAGGGACATTCCCTTGTCTCTTTTGTCGCAGAAGGTAGCTTTTTTAGTGGCTGTCACATCCGCGTGGCGGGTCTCTGAATTGGCTGCCTTGTCCTGCAAGTCCCCGTACTTGATTCTTCATAAGGACAAGGCGGTGCTGCGACTTCCACCTTCTTTTCTTCCAAAGGTGGTTTCCTCTTTTCATTTGAATGAGGATATTGTCCTTCCCTCATTGTGCCCTCGCCCAAAACATCCTAAGGAATTTGAGTTGCATTCTTTGGATGTGGTGAAGAGCTAACGGGTGTATTGAGTGCTACAGCTTCTTTTCTCGGAAGTCTGACTCGTTGTTTGTGTTGCCCGAGGGCTCCAAAAAGGGCTCGGCAGCCTCGTCGGCTACCACTTCCCGTTGGATCAGGCGGACCGTGACATATGCGTATGAGGTTCGGGGCAAGGTCCCCCCTTTTCCGGTCACGGCTCATTCCACCAGGTCAGTTAGTACTTATTGGGCGTTCAGACACCAAGCTTCGGTGTCTCAGGTGTGCAAAGCGGCTACTTGGACGTGCACACGTTTACTAAGTTTTACAAGGTTGATGTTTCGGCATCTGCGGATGCTGCTTTTGGCCGTAAAGTTTTACAGGCGGCAGTGTAGGTGCGTCTGGCGCCTTCCGAGAGGGTTCTGTTGGGTACAGTTGTTGTAGTTTCACCCACCCCTCTAGTTTGACACAGCTTTGGGACGTCCCCACGTGTTATGAAGAGCTGCGTCTGTCAGTGAACGTAAGAGAAAAATGGATTTTATTATAACTTACCGTAAAATCCTTTTCTCTGAGTTCGCTGACAGATGCAGCTCCCACCCCTCTGATTAGGTTTGTACTGCTTGTTACGAACTGAATGCCATTGGCCAGCAGGGGGTTTTATGCTCAGGTGAGGACGGCCCCCTGGGAGGGGCTAGCCTATCCCTGTTGCTTTTACTTCTGTTTTGCCTAGTCACTCCTGATAGGACGAACATAAAACCCCACGTGTTAACAAGAGCTGCGTCTGTCCGTGAACTCAGAGAAAAGGATTTTACGGTAAGTTATAATAAAATCCATTTTTTTTTTTTGTTTTTCAAATTTCAAAACTTTCTGACAAAAAGTGAGATGTGCAAAATACTCAACATGCCTCTCAGCAGATAGCTTGTAGTGTCTACTTTCCAAAATGGGGTCATTTGGGGGAGTTTTGTGCCATCTGGGCATTCCATGGCCTCCGAAACTGTGATAGGGAGTGAGGAGTAAAATCCGCTTTTTACGCACTTAGCCTGAAGGCGGTGATTGGTTTTTGGGGTCCCGTACCCGGCTAGACTGCCAGAAAGTCTCACATGTGTGGTATCCCCGTATTCAGAAGAAGTAGCAGAATGTATTTTGGGGTGTAATTTCACATATACCCATGGCATGTTCAAGCAACATATCATTTAGTGACAACTTTGTAAGAAAAAATAAATAAATTTGTCATTTCCCCGAAACTTGTGACAAAATATAAAATATTCCATGGACTCAACATGCCTCTCAGCAAATAGCTTGGGGTGTCTACTTTCCAAAATGGGGTCTTTTTTTTTTTTTGCTATCTGGGCATTTCATAGCCTCCGCAACTGTGATAGGTAGTGTGGGGTGAAGGTATACATTTTTGCCCTTAGAAATCCTGAAGACGATTGGTTTTCGGGGTCCCGTACACGGATAGGCTCCCAAAAAGTCTCACACATGGTGTATCCCCGTACACAGGAGAAGCAGCAGAATGTATTTTGGGGTGTAATTCCACATATACCCATGGCATGTGTGAGCAATATATCATTTCAGTAACAACTTTGTGTATTTTCAACTTTGTGTAAATATTCAATGGGCTCAAAATGCATAATTTGGGGGGAGGGGGGGGGGGTTGTACTGCGCCTCCATTTTAGCACCTTGGGAAATGAGATAGGCAGTCATAAAATAAAAGCTGTGGAAATTCCAGAAAATGTACCCTAGTTTGTAGATGCTATAACTTTTGTGCAAACCAATAAATATACGCTAATTTACTTTTTTTTTTTTTTTTACCCGCGACATGTGGCTTAATGCATTTTGGCAAAAATTTATGACTAAAAGCTCTGAGGAAGGGGGTGCGCCCCCGAAATGCGTCAGCTTCTACTCTGTCTGCACAGGTTGTGCACCCACTACTTCTCAACTCCTGACCTTTGTGAGTACCCTCTCTTGCTATCATTTTAATAAAATTATTTTTGGTAATGCACTAGGTGCGTGTGCCTTCCTTTTTATCTCTTGTTTATGACTAAAATTTAGTTTATTGTATTTTTGTAATAACATAAAGTTGAGAATATTTGTTTTTCAAAATTTACGTTCTTTTTTCATTTAGATCACAAAAAATAAAAAGCGCAGCTGTGAACAAATACCACTAAAAGAAAGCTCTATTTGTGGGGAAAAAAGGACGCACATTTTGTTTGGGTACTGCATTGCATGACTGCGCAATTACCAGTTAAAGCGGCGCAGTGTCAAATTGAAAAAAGTGCTCTGGTCCTAAAGCTAGAAATCCTTCCGGGGCTGAAGTGGTTAAGAATGCTTTCAGAAATAGAAGTGCGTATTTGGGTCATGCATGATAGAGGTTCCTTGCAAGTTTGAGGCTGCATTTCTGCAAATGGATTTGGAGATTTGGTCAGGATCAATGATGTCCTCAATGCTGAGAAATACAGGCAGATACTTATCCATCATGCCATACCATCAGGGAGGCTTGTGATTGACCCCAAATTTATTCTGCAGCAGGACAATGACCCCAAACATACAGCCAATGTCATTAAGAACTATCTTCAGTGTAAAGAAGAACAAGGAGTCCTGGAAGTGATGGTTTGGCTCCCACAGAGCCCTGATCTCAACACCATCCAGTATGTCTGGGATTAAATGTAGAATACACAAGAATTGCCCTCCAGGGGTGGGATTTTTTAGGCACAAAAATGGTCATAGATTTATAAAATTACAAAATTGTATTCTTACAATCCATAAAATACTACATATACATAAATGCAAAAAATAGGACATGCTAGTATGTTACACCAACATTGTTCAGAGTATGAGATGATAACCAGCACTAATGCATTTTGGGATGCCTTCTTCAGAGGTACCATATTAGAGCATACATGATGTTTTATTCAGGCTTTGTCAGGAGTGTCTCATACACATGCCCAAAAAATCAATCGTTTTTTGGACATGTGTATGAGACACTCCCGACATAGTCTGAATAAAATTTCATGTATGATCTAATATGGCACCTCTTAAGAAGGTATCCCGAAACTTGTTAGTTGCTGGTTGTCTTCCAATACTCTGAACAATGTCAGTTTACATAAAAGCAAAAAATAGGACATGCTAGTATGTTATATGTAATATTTTATGGATTTTAACAATAAAATGTTGTAATTTTATAAATCTATGACCATTTTTGTGCCTGAAAAATCCCACCCCTAGAGGGCAACTCTTGTGTATTTTGATACGGGTTGACAGCACTAATTTCTCCATAGCCCATACATCCCATATATTCTATTCCAAGGTTGAAAAAAACCTATCCCTCGTCTGTATTGAGCTATGGTGAATTGTATATTATTTTGATATTAGACAAAAAATTATATGGATGGCACAATAATTGTCAATTTATATTATTTTATCTTTCCCTTGTCATGGGTGTTGTATGTGCTTTTGATGACTGTGGTTTTCAGTGACACCACTTTCTTCACTTTGGAGTTTCCTGTTGGATAGTTGGTTGTAATAAATATACAGCATGGCCCAGTATACTGGTAAAGAGTGGGAGGCTCTTATGACAGGAGTCTTTAATGACTTCGGCCAGAAGGAACAAAAAAACTCACACCTATCATATCTGTTTTAAAAGCTCAAAAAAAAATCTGGAAAAGAAAGTATCATTTTATTGGCATATCAGATCTTTCAATAATTATATAAAAGACAATATTAATCCCTTTGGAATATGTGTCCAAATCTTCCCCACCTGAGATGGCTTGGACACCAAGTTCAAAGATGAATGGGAGTAGACTGACTACATGTTCTAAAGCCTTGTACACACGGTTCGACGATCGTATACGACAGGTCGTACAAACGACTGTTGTATGCTAATCCAACCGTTAGTACGCGTGATTAGAACAGCCGATGTACAACGGTCGTACAACAGGAGTTGTATGAGCAAACTAGAAAACTTTGGTAGTACCAACAAGCGGTCGTATCGTGTGTACAGAGAAGTAGGTCCAACAAGTTGTACTGTGCAAAACACACATGCTCAGAAGTCAGGAACAGCCGGACACTAATTACATGCACCTGAACTTTCTCTTTATACGTTCATAACACGTCACTACGTTCGGCTTGGTCGTACGATCGCTTAGTGCATGTCAGTACGCGAGATACAACAGCCAACATATGATTTGGGCCGTTCGGTCATACGTTCGTCGCATCGTGTGTGCGAGGCTTAAGAACCTTATGGTTCTTCTCAAGGAGTATAATTCTCGGATTAAATTCTTAGATAAAGTTATAGAAGAAATTAATTAAAAACTTGCACCATTACAGAATCACTCCAATTTATAAAACATTAGAATTGATGGAACATGTAGAACATTTCATCAAAGCGATTATTATTGGGAAAGAGAAAAAGTTCAATTGAGATAAAACTTCTTTTCAGGAACATAAAGCGTACAAATGGCAGAATCAGCACAGACATAATAAGGTCAAACTGAATAGGAGCCCAACCGATGATGTTCAATGTAATTCCTCACAAGCCTCTTCTTTTCCTCAGGTTTCTACATGGCGCTGCCACTCTGAAAAATAAGCAACGTCCAGTTGGTGAATGGACACATGGACATTCATCCGAGAAACGCACTCTGGATCCTATTTCTTCCACTACAGGTCACGCACTTTCACAGGTGGTAGGTAATGCATCGGGGAACACTGCACTTCCTAAAGCCTCGTACACACGGGACGACGATCATGTTCAACACGTCGTACTCACGACCGTTGCATGCAGAATCGATCGTCTGTGGCGGCGCTTTCAACAGTTGAACGTACGACGGTCGTTCGTGGGAGTTGTATGTGCAGACTAGAAAACTTGGTCGTGTCAACAAGCTCGCATACGACCGTTGAGTCGTGTGTAGAGCAGCTGTGTTCAACAAAGTTGTATTGTGCTAAACACGCATGCGCCAAGTCCACTTCAAATAACATGAAATTAGAAGGGAGCCCAAAAGGTGACGCTACTTCCTCATTATACGCTCGTTCGCGTCATCACGTTCGGCCGGCCGCAAGTTGTATGTACGACCGTCGTGTGCATGTCAGTAGGCTACATACGACCGTCAACGTACGATTCAACACGGTCGTACGCACGATCGTCGTCCCGTGTGTACGAGCCTTAACTCCTATTTTTCTTACCACATCTCGGGTAGCCAACACAGATGTATTCGATTCACAGGGTGCTTTTTTTAGTTCTACCCGCAACTATGGAGCCAATAGCTCCTCCCAGGACTTAATTCGCTCTTTTTACCTAGGTCCTCTGCACTTAATGGAAGACACATTCAATATTGTTAATCTTTCTGGACACCAGCTGTCTGGATTTGAAAGCTCCGTCCTTTCCAAAGAGCACAGCTTTTGTCCAGTAACTTAGACAAGTTTGATGTTCTTAAAGGTATACCCCTCTTTGCTAGAAAACAGAAGCTTAAAACTCTTTACTCCAAGAATCAGGTATAAGTTCTCTCACAGGATCAACTTGCAGATGCTGAAGCAACCCTTGTCTCCCTATTTAGAGGAAAATGACTGGGGATCTAACTGATAGAATTGATCTAGAACTACTACTATCGGTGGATGTGGATTTACCCTCCCCAATTTCCACAAGTAGGAGGGTCCATAAGACATCAGATTTTTTTTTTCCACCCCTTAATACTAATTTGAACATAGCAGCATTTGTTAAGTCAACTAGGATGTTACTAAAATGTTTATCAAAACCCGACAAGGAAATCTAACCCAGGAAGAGAGGCAATACAATCTCTTTCCAAAAATACTCCTATAATTATAAAACCTTTAGATAAATTGGGTAACATTGTAGTAATGGATAAGGTCCAGTATGTAACCATGTGTGAAATAATCCTCTCAAACAGTTCCTGGTATCGTAAAATTCCTTGAAATTTAATTGATAAATTTGAACAAGAATTTTACGAACTAGTGGACATATCTTTCCTTAATGGGGTTATTCATAAGGGTTAATGGGAAAATATACGTACTCCCTTTCCTTGTATTCCTGCTTTTTATGCCCTCCCAAAGCTGCACTAGAGTGCCTTGTGTCCACCTGGTAGACCCATAGTATCTTGGAATGGATCCCTCACTGAAAATCTGTAATTTGTTCAAATAATACTTGCACACGTCATTAGCCTACCTTCCTACATTCAGGATACCATTCACCTAAAAATGATTTTTTGGATGTGTATGAGACACTCCCGACATAGTCTGAATAAAACTTCATGTATGATCTAATATGTCCTATTTTTATTTTAATGGATTGTAAGAATAAAATTTTGTATTTTTATAAATCTATGACTATTTTTGTGCCTAAAAAAATCCCACCCCTAGAGGGCAATTCTTGTGTATTCTGATACCAGGGATGACGGCACTAATTTCTCCATAGCCCATACAACCCATACATGGGATTAAATGAAGAGACAGAAGGATTTGAGACAGATCTGTGGTTAGTTCTCTCAAGAGATTTGGAACAACCTACCTGCTGAATTCCTTCAAAGAATGGGTGCACAAGCACTGGATGTACCTATAAGAATTGATGCTGTTTTAAAGGCAAAGGGTGGTCACAACAAATATTGATTTAAGATTTTTTCTGTTCATTTAATTTCCATTGTGTTAATTGATAAAAATAAACTATTAACACTTAGATTTCTGAAAGCATTTTTAATTTCCATCATTCTTTCACATTTGCCTAAGACTTTTGCACAGTACTGTACATGCACAAAATCTTTGCCTTACAAATAAACATTAGGTGCATCCTTGAGCTCCGGAAGATTTACCCCCCCCCCCCTTCCACCCCAGGCCATTGTTTTTTTTCGATGCGGTACCGCGTTACTTTATCTGATAATTGCGTGGAAGTGCGACACTGTACCCAAATAAATTGTATGTCCTTTTTTTCCCCGCAAATAGAGCTTTCTTTTGGTGGTATTTGATCACCTCTGCATTTAATTTTTGCGCTATAGACAAAAAAGGACCATGCTATAAAACACATCCAATAAAAATTGAAAAAAAATCTAATTTCTTCATCAATTTAGGCCAATATGTATTCTGCTACATATTTTTGGTAAAAAATTTAATCTTTTTATAGTAAGACTGCTATATTGCGGCAGACATTCGGACACGAACTGACACTTTTTGGGAACCAGGGACACTAGTACTGTGATCAGTGCTAAAAATATACTGTCACTGTACTAGGATGTTACTGGCAGGAAATTGGTTATCTTTAGGGGTGATCAAAGGGGAACTGTGTGCCTGACCAGTGCTTTTCTAAACTGTGGGAGGTGCGGTTATTAGGGGAAGACATGGATCCTAGTCCCTGCTTTGCAGAGACACAGAATCCATGCCTTCCTGCCTGTCAGGCAGAATGCAGTTCTGTCTCTGTGGCCAACAATCGACAGGTGCCACGATACATACTGATCGGCTCCTGCTGTGTGTAATCCCAGCGGGAGCAAGCCGGCGGCGGTGCGCATTTGCGCCACCTACCTGGATGTGCAATGTGTATGTATGTATGTATGTATGTATGTGTATGTATATGTATGTGTATATATATATGTGTGTGTGTGTGTGTGTGTGTGTGTGTGTATATATATATATATATATATATATATATATTATCTGACAAAAATGAGTACACCCCTCACATTTTTGTAAATATTTGATTATACCTTTTCATGTGACAACGCTGAAGAAATGACACTTTGCCACAATGTAAAGTAGTGGGTGTACAGCTTGTATGACAGTGTAAATTTGCTGTCCCCTCAAAATAACTCAACGCACAACCATTAATGTCTAAATCGCTGGCAACAAAAGTGAGTACTCCCCTAAGTGAAAATGCCCAAATTGGGCCTAATTAGCCATTTTCTCTCCCTGGTGTCATGTGACTCGTTAGTGTTACGAGGTCTCAGGTGTGAATGGGGAGCAGGTGTGTTAAAATGATTTCAATCTCACTTTCTCATACTGGCCAATGGAGGTTCAACATGGCACCTCATGGCAAAGAACTCTCTGAGGATCTGAAAAAAAAATCATTGTTGCTCTACATAAAGATGGCCTAGGCTATAGTTGTGTGCAAAAGTTTAGGAACCCCTGACAATTTCCATGATTGTCATTTATAAATATTTGGGTGTTTGGATCAGCAATTTAATTTTGATCTATCAAATAACTGAAGGAGGCTGATCTGCAAGGCGTCCGTGTCCTCTGTGGTGGCCAGGCGTTGGCTCTGGCTAAAATGCTGGTCGGCGGACCAAGCATCCAAGAAGGTCCTGGCGGACTTGCCTTTTCAGGGTGGGTGGCTTTTTGGAGCCTCCTTGGATGAGATTATCAAGAATCTCACGGGAGGTAAGAGCACCTTTTCTCCTGGAGACGAGGAAGGGTACGGAGCCCCGTCGCAGACCGGGTCCCTCCTTTACAGCCCATAGGCAGCTTTTTCGTCCCTCCCGCCCCTCGAGCAAGGGTTCACAGCCCGCCAAGCCCCCTCGCGGGTGGATAGAAGCGCCCCTGGCAGCGTGAGCGTGCCAAGCCAGAGGACAAGTCCTCCTCCATGTGAAGGGGTGCCCCCACCCACCTCTCGGGTGGGGGGACATCTCCTGGGGTTCGCAGACAGGTGGACTTCCCGCATTTCGGACCGCTGGGTGCGCAAGGTGATCTCGTCAGGGTACAGAAAATAATTTCGTTCCCGTCCTCCGGACAGGTTCTTCGCTTCCAACTTGCAACTGCCCACGGGCAGGCTGCAGGCCTTGTTTGGGGCAGTGCAGGACCTGCTTGGTCAAGGGTAGTGGTTCCCGTTCCGCATGCGGAACATTTCCAAGGGTTTTACTCCAACCTGTTTGTGGTCCCGAAGAAGGATGGGGTCCGCTCCATTCTGGACCTGAAGGCCCTCAACCGCTTTGTGTGGGTTCGAAGATTCTGGATGGAGTCTGTCCCCTCGGTGATAGTGGCCCTGCACCAGGGCAATTTCCTGGCTTCCCTCGACATCAAAGATGCGTACCTGCATGTTCCCATATGTACCCAGCACCAGCGCTTCCTGCGCTTTGTGATTGGGGAGCATCACTACCAGTTTGTGGCTCTCCCGTTTGGCCTGGCTTCTCCGCCTCGGGTCCTCACCAAGCTGCTGGTCCCTTATGCTCAGTACCACACCCGTGCTCTGCAGCAGGAGATCCTTCTGAAGTGGGACAAGTCCCCCTCATCCCTGGTTCGGTTGATCTGGGTGGACCACCAGGTAAGGGCTTCGCTGCA
Source organism: Glandirana rugosa (assembly GCA_018402905.1). NCBI lineage: Eukaryota > Metazoa > Chordata > Amphibia > Anura > Ranidae > Glandirana > Glandirana rugosa. Next base: position 318,774 of record BLSH010295086.1, read on the forward strand.
CTAGTGGCTGCGGGCTTCAGCCCTGCAGTTGGGGAACTCATTCATCCCCCTCCATTGGACGGTGGTCATGACAGACGCCAGCCTGAACGGCTGGGGAGGAGTCCTGGGTCTGTTCTCAGCCCAGGGCCGGTGGTCTCCGGAGGAGTCTCGTTTCCCGATCAGTGTCCTGGAATTGAGGGCCATCACGTGCTGCCTCTCCCATTGGATGACGCGGCTACATGGATGCCCTGTCCAGATTCAGTCGGACAATGCCAAGGCCATGGCATACGTGAATCACCAGGATGGGACAAGAAGCTCGGCTGCGGCCGCGGATGTAGCCCTCATTCTGCGGTGGGCAGAATGCCATGTTCCGGCAATCTCCGCTGTCCATGTTCTGGGTGTAGAAAACTGGCAGGCGGACTACCTCAGTTGTCAGTGGCTGGACCAGGGAGAGTAGTCCCTGCACCTGGACGTGTTCCATCAGATTTGTCTGAGATGGGGTACTCCGGACGTGGACCTGTTTGCGTCCCGTCTCAATCAGAAGGTGCAGACCTTCGTGTGCAGGACAAGGGATCCCCTGGCGGATGCAGCGAATGCTCTAGTAGCTCTGTGGGCTTGGTATTGTTTTAGTCGCACCAGATTGGCCAAGGCGCCCTTGGTACGCCAACATAGTGCGAATGGTAGTGGAAGTCCCCTGGCGACTCCCACTTTGCGAGGATCTACTATCCCAGGGGCCCATCTTGCATCCTGCTTTACCCTCTTTGGCTTTAACGGCCTGGCTTTTGAATCCCAGGTGTTGAGGGATCGAGGTGTCTCGGACTCTGTGATCCTCACCATGCTTAAGGCGTGTAAGGCCACTTCCCGAAAGATTTAGCACCGCACCTGGAGGGCTTATATCGCCTGGTGCGAGACTGGGGTGTGGAATCCCGATTCCTTTTCGGTATCTTGGGTTATGGCTTTTCTGCAGAGGGGTCTTGACCAGAAGCTGGCATTGAGTACGATCAAGGGGCAGGTTTCTGCCCTGACTATCCTTTTTCAGCTGCCTTTTGGCGACGCATTCTTTGATCCGTACTTTCATGCAGGGGGTTCGACACGTCGCCCCCCAAATACGGTTGCCTCTGGTGCCATGGGACCTCAATTTGGTCCTCTCAGTCCTTCAGAAGCCGCTCTTTGAGAATATCAGGGAGATATCGCTACAATTGCTTTCGCAAAAGGTGGATTTCCTGGTAGCTATCACATCCACTCGGCGGGTGTCTGAGTTGGCGGCTCTGTCCTGTAGGTCCCCATACCTGGTCCTACACAAAGACAAGGCAGTTTTGCGCCCATCCACCTTCCTTTTTGCCGAAGGTGGTGTCTTCTTTCCATATTAATGAGGACATTGTCCTTCCTTCGCTATGCCCATGCCCGTCTCACCCTAAGGAGGTTTCTTTGCTCTCCCTGGATGTTGTTCGGGCCCTGTGGGTGTGTCTGGCGACCACGGCCTCCTTTCAGAGGTCGGATGCTCTTTGTGGTGGTGGATGGCCCACGCAAAGGTTTGGCGGCCTCGTCTGCCACTATTTCACGTTGGATTAGACAGACGGTGACCCAAGCCTATGCTGTTCGGGATCTGGAGCCTCCTTTCCCAATCACAGCTCACTCTACCAGGGCGATTAACACTTCCTGGGCTTTCCGACATCAGGCGTCTGTGCAAGGCGTCTACTTGGTCCTCTGTACACACCTTTTCAAAGTTCTACAAAGTTGATGTTTTGGCATCCTTAGCTGCTGCGTTTGGCCGCAAAGTTTTTTGCAGGCGGCCGTGTGAGACACGTCTGGTTCTTTGCAGAGGGTTCAGTTGGGTGTAGTTCTGTTACCCACCCCTCATTTTTGACACTGCTTTTGGACGTCCCACTTAGTCCATTAAGATGCTGTGCCCGTCAACGAACGAAAGAGAAAACGGGATCTTTTACTTTCCGTAAAATCCCTTAATCTGAGTTTGCTGACGGGCACAGCCCCCACCCCTCTTATGATGTTGCACTGCTTATTACGAACTGAGCTAACAGAGCAGGGTGGAGAGTTATCTGCCAGTGGGAACTGCCCCCTGGGAGGGGCTGTGTCTGTCCTTTTTGCTTTTAGAACTGCCTGGTCTGCCTAGTAAACTCCTGAAGAGGGCAGTATTATCCACTTAGTCCATGAAGATGCTGTGCCCGTCAACAAACTCAGAGAAAGGGATTTTACGGTAAGTAAAAATCCTGTTTTTCAGGTCATTTTGAGAGTTGTTTTGAGGCCCCCATGTTGCCACTCTTCAAAGGAGAGTCAGAGAACAACAACTTGAAATTGGCCACCTACGAAGTTCAAGGCTTAATGAGCTCAACAAACCAATTGTGTGTTCCAATTAATCAGTGCTATGTAGTTACAGGTATACAAATCAACAAAATTACAAGGGTGCCCAAATTTATGCACCTGTCTAATTTTATTTTGATGCATATTGCACATTTTCTGTTAATCCAATAAACCTCATTTCACTACTGAATTATTACTGTGCCCTTCAGTTATTTGATAGATCAAAATGAAATTGCTGATCCAAACGCCCAAATATTTATAAATGACAATCATGGAAATTGTCAAGGGTTCCTAAACTTTTGCATACAACTGTATAAGAAGATCAAGGATGCCAAGATCCTGAAACTGAGCTGAGGCACGGTGGTCAAGACCATACAGCAGATTAACAGGACAGGTTCCACTCCGAACAGGCCTCGCCATGGTCGACCAAAGAAGTTGAATGCATGTGATCAGCATCAAATCTAGGGGTTGTCTTTGGGAAATAGACATGAGTACTGCCAGCATTGCTGCAAAGGTTGAAGGGGTGTGGGCTCAGCCTGTCAGTGCTCAGACCATACGCCGCACACTGCATCAACTTGGTCTGCATGGCTGTTGTCCCAGAAGGAAGCTTCTTCTAAAGATGAGAAAGACAGCCTTCAAACAGTTTGCTGAACACAAGCAGACTAAGTACATGGATTACTGGAACCATGCCCTGTGATCTGATGAGACCAAGATAAACTTATTTGGTTCAGATGGTGTCAGGTGTGTGTGATAGCAACCAGGTAAGGAGTACAAAGACAAGTGTGTCTTGTCTACAGTCAAGCATGGTCTGGGGCTGTATGAATGCTGCTGGCACTGGGGAGCTATAGTTCATTGAGGGAACCATGAATGCCAACATCTACGATGACATACTGAAGCAGAGCATGATCCCCTCCCTCTTCAGAAACTGGGCCACAGGGCAGTATTCCAACACAACGACCACAAATACACCTCCAAGATGACCGCTGCCTTGCTAAAGAAGCTGAGGGTAAAGGTGATGGACTGGCCAAGCATGTCCCCAGAACTAAACCCTATTGAGCATCTGTGGGTCATCCTCAAACGGAAGGTGGAGGAGCACAAGCTCTCTAACATCCACCAGCTCTGTGATGTCATCATGGAGGAGTGGAGGAGGACTCCAGTGGCAACCTGTGCAACTCTGGTGTACTCCATGCCCAAGAGGATTAAGGCAGTACTGGAAATTAATGGTGGCCACACAAAATATTGACACTTTGGGCCCAATTTGGACAATTTCACTAAGGGGGGTACTCACTTTTGTTGCCAGCAGTTTAGACATTAATGGCTGCGTGTTGAGTTATTTTGAGGGGACAGCAAATTTACAGTTATACAAGCTGTACACTCACTACTTTACATTGTAGCAAAGTGTCATTTCTTTGGTGTTGTCACATGAAAAGATAAAATATATATACATATATATATATATATACATACATATACATATATATACACACACAGTTTCTCACAAGAGTGAGTACACTTTGGGGTCATTATGTTAAAATCCTGCCCTGCGGCCCAGTCTCCGAAGACAGGGGATCATGCTCTGCTTCAGTATGTCACAGGACATGTTAGCATTCATGGTTCCCTCAATGAGCTGTAGCTCCCCTGTCCTGGCAGCACTCATGCAGCCCCAGACCATGACACTCCCACCACCATGCTTGACTGCAGGTAAGACACACTTGTCTTTGTACTCCTCACCTGGTTGCTGCCACACACCCTTGACACCATCTGAACCAAATAAGTGTATCTTCGTCTCATCAGACCACAGGACATGGTTCCAGTAATCCATGTCCTTAGTCTGCTTGTCTTCAGCAAACTATTTGCGGGCTTTCTTGTGAATCATCTTTAGAAGAGGCTTCCTTCTGGGACGACAACCATACAGACCAATTTGATAGCGTGGTCTGAGTACTGACAGGCTGACCCCCACCCCTTGAACCTCTGCAGCAATGCTGGCGGCACTCATATGTCTATTTCCCAAAGACAGCCTCTGGATATGGCGCTAGAGCACATGCACTCAACTTCTTTGGTCGACTATGGCAAGGCCTGTTCTAAGTGGATCCTGTCCTGTTAAACTACTGTATGGCCACCATGCTGCAGCTCAGTTTCAGGGTCTTGGCAATCTTATAGCCTAAGCCATCTTTATGTAGAGAAACAATTCTGTTTTCAGATCCTCAGAGAGTTCTTTGCCATGAGGTGCCATGTTGAACTTCCAGTGACCAGTATGAGAGAGTGAGAGCGAGAACACCAAATTTAACACACCTGCTGCCCATTCACACCTGAAACCTTGTAACACTGGCTGTGTGTTGAGTTATTTTGAGGGGACAACAAATTTTACATTGTTATACAAGCTGTACACTCACTACTTTACATTGTAGCAAAGTGTCATTTCTTCAGTGTTGTCACATGAAAAGACAGAATCTATTTACAAAAATGTGAGGGGGGTACTCACTTTTGTGAGATAGAGTGAGTGTGTGTGTGTGTGTGTATATATATATATATATATATATATATATATCACAAATGCTTCTGTTCATGAACAACTCTGTTTTCGAACATAAGAGCTCACAAAAACTTGCTCTGGTACACGAACTCCGCTTCGGTTCACGAACACGAGCTGCGGCATCTTCCCTGCTCTGACATGTCAATATTGAGAAGATCAGTGCAAGATGGAGAGTCTTAGGAGAAACCAGTCCACTCAGATAGGGGTTTCTGCCCCCTAACTACCATGAGGGGTGGGCTTGCTTGATTGAGAATCATGGAAAAACAGTTCATATGAATTCCACAACTTTATCATGCCCTCAGAGATATATATATATATATATATATATATATATATATTTTTTTTTTTTTCTATTCTTTTTAGATGTACACA
>BLSH010295086.1:331932-354452 GCA_018402905.1 Glandirana rugosa
AAATTATTTTTAAGCGTTATGTAGGGAAAAGACACCCCCCCCAATTAAGATCCACAGGCTCCCCATCCATCACCTTCACGTTTTCTCTGGCTCTGAGGAGAGTGGCATCCCGTAGTTGTTCTGTACAGAAGTCCTCTCTCCGGACCTCTAAGTCAGGTACTACATTCGGTTCACTCTCACCGTCAGGGTCAGAGACATTGTCTGGGTCATTAGCCCCCTGCTGTGAGCTATCTTCCAGCTCCTCCGGCTCCCCAGCCAGTACAGGAAAAGGAAGAGGGTCTCCTCCCTCCTCGGTCATGCCACCAGTCTCCCCTTCCCTTTTGGCAAAACGAGTCTGGCGAGAGGTCCCATGCTTTCACAGCAGGGGAGCTCTATCCTCCAGAGTCCCTGTGCCTTCCCATAACCTCCAAATATGGGAAAAATCCCTGCCCACTAGGGCGTCATAAAGTAGTGAAAGTACCACCCCAACTGAATGAGTCACCTTACCGCAAGGGGTGTCAATCTCAACCACCGCTGTCTGGTAGTCACGGGTGTCCCCATGGATGCAAATGACTCATACAGTGCTAGGGTGTAGCCTTGCAGGATTTACACAATTGCTTTTTACCAATGTTGCCACAGTAATCGAGTCAAACAGTGCAGTGACTGGTCTTCCATCAACAAAAATCACACACATTTGCTTCTCCATGCGACTTGAACATGATGCTGTATATGCGACCTGTGCAAAAAGAGAAAGGCATTTATTAACATAAGCATAATCGCATTGCATGGGTTCATCATTCAGGGGGCAATTGGCAGCAATATGGCCCAATGCATGGCATCGGTAGCACTGTATTTGTTCTATACCCAGTCCTCCGTCCCCAAGACCTTCCTGGCTTCTTTGAACAGTCTCTAGGTCTCGAGCCCCCAGTCTTTTTAACCATATTAGTCTTATCAAAATAACCTGCATTTTACCAGAAGCACCAGGTGTTATTCATCTATCAACCTATCCCACCTATATGCTATATTGTGGACTGTGATCCACATATTTTCATCTATCATCTCAAATAAATAAATGCTATACTGTGGATTGTGATCTAATATGAACTTATGTTAATCATCATTTTCGTATTTGTCCAAAATTGAGCTGCATATACAAGTAATTTGTATATGTCACAGTACATGTTGGCATTTACGGTTCCCTCAATGAACTGCAGCTCCCCTGTGCCGGCAGCACTCATGCAGCCCCAGACTATGACACTCCCACCACCATGCTTGACTGTAGGCAAGACACACTTGTCTTTGTACTCCTCACGTGGTTGCCACTCCACAGGCTTGACACCATCTGAACCAAATAAGTTTATCTTGGTCTCATCAGATCACAGGAAATGGTTCCAGTAATGCATGTCCTTAGTCTGCTTGTCCTCAGCAAACTGTTTGCTGGCTTTCTTGTGCATCATCTTTAGAAGAGGCTTCTTTCTGGGAAGACAGCCATGCAGACCAATTTGATGCAGTGTGCAGTGTATGGTCTGAGCACTGACAGGCTGACCTCCCCCACCCCTTGAACCTCTGCAGCAATGCTGGCAGCACTCATACATCTATTTCCCAAAGACAACCTCTTGATATGACGCTGAGCACATGCACTCAACTTCTTTGGTCGACCATGGCGAGGCCTGTTCTAAGTGGAACCTGTTCTGTTAAACCACTGTATGGTCTTGGCCACCGTGCTGCAGCTCAGTTTTGGGGTCTTGGCAATCGTCTTATAGCCTTGGTCATCTTTATGTAGAGAAACAATTCTTTTTTTCAGATCCTTAATGAGTTATTTGCCATGAGGTGCCATGTTGAACTTCCAGTGACCAGTATGAGAGAGTGAGACCAATAACACCAAATTTAATACACCTGTTCCCCATGCACACCTGAGACCTTGTAACACTAACGAGTCACATGACAACGGGGAGGCAAAATGACTAATTGGTCCCAATTTGAATATTTTCTCTTGGGGTGTACTTACTTATGTTGCCAGCGGTTTAGACATTAATGGCTGTGTGTTGAGTTATTTTGAGGGGACAGCAAATTTACACCGTTATACAAGCTGTACACTCACTACTTTACATTGTAGCAAAGTGTCATTTCTTCAGTGTTGTCACATGAAAAGATATAATAAAATATTTACAAAAATGTGAGGGGTGTTACTCTTGTGAGATACTGTATATAGTTGTGCTAATAAGTTTACATTTCCCGGCCATTTTTCAGAAAATATGAATAACACAAAAACATTTATTTGACTTATGGTTAATGTTTGGCTGAATCCATTTATTATCAGTCAACTGTGTTTACTCTTTTTAAATCATAATGACAACAGAAACTACCCAAATGACCCTGATCAAAAGTTTACATACCCTGGTGGTGATGGCCTGATAACATGCACACAAGTTGACACAAAGGGGGTTGAATGACTAGTAAAGGGTAACCATCCTCACCTGTGATCTGTTTGCTTGTAATTAGTTTGTGTGTGTGCATAAAAGGTCAATGAGTTTCTGGACTCTTGACAGACCCTTGCATCTTTCATCCAGTGCTGCAATGACATTTCTGGATTCGGAGTCATGGGGAAAGCAAAATAATTCTCAAGGGATCTGCTGGAAAAGTAAGCTGAGCTGTATAAAACAGGAAAGGGATATAAAAAGATATCCAAGGAATTGAAATGCCAATCAGCAGTGTTCAAACTCTAATCAAGAAGTGGAAAATGAGGGGTTTTGTTGAAACCAAACCACGGTGAGGTAGAACAACTGATATTTCAGCCACAACTGCCAGGAAAATTGTTTGGGATGCAAAGAAAAACCCACAAATAACTTCAGGTGAAATACAGGACTCTCTGAAAACATGTGGTGTGGCTGTTTCAAGATGCATAATAAGGAAACACTTGAAGAAAGATGAGCTGCATGGTCGAGTTGCCAGAAGAAAGACATTATTACGCAAATGTCACAAAGTATCTAACTTACAGTACACCAAACAGCACAGAGACAAGCCTCAAACTTTCTGGCACAAAGTCATTTGGAGTGATGAGACCAAAATTGAGCTTTTTGGCCACTACCATAAACACTACCTTTGGAGAGGAGTAAACAAGGCCTGTGAAACACAGAGGTGGAGCACTGATGTTTTGGTGATGTGTGAGCTACAAAGGCACTGGAAATTTGGTCAAAACTGATGGCAAGATGAATGCAGTATGTTATCAAAAAATACTGGAGGAACATTTGCATTCATCAGCCAGGAAACTGCGCATTGGATGTACTTGGAAATTCCAGCATGGCCATGATCCAAAACACAAGGCCAAGTCGACCTGTCATTGGCTACAACAGAATAAAGTGAATGTTCTGGAGTGGCCATCTCAGTCCCCTGACTTCAATATCATTGAGCCACTCTGGGGAGAGCTCAAACGTGCAGTTCATGCAAGACAGCCCAAGAATTTCCAGGAACTGGAGGCTTTTTGCCAAGAGGAATGGGCAGGTTTACTATCTGAGAAGATAAAGAGCCTCATCCAACTCATTAAACCCATTGATCAGGTAGGTTGACTTATACTCCTGCGTACTGTAAACTCTTGCACGTTCTGCAATAAAGGAATACCCAACTGTATTAAATTATGTTATAAAAAGTATTTTTTGTCTAACCACTTGACCTTTCAGAAGGTTTACCCCCCCCCACCCTTCATGAACAGGATGTTTTTTGCGATATGGCACTTTATTTAAACTGAAAATTGCGCGGTAATGCCACATTGTAAAGAAATGAAGTTTGTCATTTTTTTCCCCCACAAATACAGCTTTCTTTTGGTGGTATTTGTTCACCTCTGTGGTTTATTTTTTGGGCTATAACCAAAGAAAGACCAACAATAAAAAAAAACTATTTTTTACTTTCTGCTATAAAACATTTTCAATACAAAAAAAATTAAAAAATCAAATTTCTTCATTAATTTAGGCCAATATGTATTCTGCTACATATTTTTGGTAAAAATCCCAATAAGCGTAGATTTGTTTGCGCAAAAGTTATAGCGTCTACAATATTCAGTTGACACTGACACTTTGTGGGAACTGGTGACACAAATACAGTGATCAATGCTAAAAATGTGCACTGTCCCTGTACTAATGACACTGACTGGGAAGGGGTTAAACATCAAGGACAATCAAAGGGTTAAATATGTGCTTAGCCAGTGTTTTTTGCGTACTGTATGTGGCGCTTTTACTAAGGCAAGTGATGGATTTTCTTTCTGTGCTTTGCAGGGTTTGAAAATCCATCACTTTCTCCCTCTCCGGACAGACCTTTGCCTGTTTTACATAGGCAGAGCTCCATCCAGCCTCTGTTCCCGACGATCAGCGGGTCCCGGCAGACATCCATTGGCTGGCACCCGCTGATCGGCTTCTGCTGTGACCTCTAGGCAGAAATGCAGAATCGCATGTATATACACAGGATTCTATACAGAATGGTTGCCCTGAAGCAGTACATCTGCTATGCGGCATTTGGGGAGTGATTAAAATAATTTGCTGCCTAGCAGAACTGCAGGCAAAGGGGTTTTGTTATGTGCAGTTACTATAAATTGTCCTCACAATGTGCACTCTCCTTTTTGAGTATGAATGGAGTTGCCTGCCATAATATCATTTGGGTGTGTTTGCTGATACACGCATATGAAAGAGCTTACAGTCTAACCCTCTAATACAACCTTTCTCAACCTTTTCAACACGGAGGAACCCTTGAAATAGTTCTTCGGTCTGGGGAATCCCTGCTAATAATGAGAAATCTACAACTCATGATACATTAGTGTGATGGTCAGTGGGAAGAATGGTCCTTACACTTGTGGTCATTGGAAAGAATTACCTTCTTACAGATAGCTAAAAATCGCATTGGTGTCAGTGGGAACTCATCTGAGAGGCAGAAATTGCTCATTGCTCAAGGAACCTCTAGCAACCTATGGAGGAACCCTAGGGTTCCACGGAACCCTGATTGAGAATCACTGCTCTAATATATCATTTTTTGAAGCGCCCATGTTAGCTTTATTTCAATCAATTTATTTTTATTATTATTATTATTATGTACAACATGTCCCAGCCTAATGTTGCAGAAAAGTGTAGGGCCCTGTGTGTGGATTTTCCACATAGTTGCAAATGTAAGCAACAAAGTCCTTTTTTTTAACACTGGAAATGGCCTTTTTATTGTCTTGTGTTGTCTACCATAGTTGAGCACAGGAACATTTTGAGTTGCTATGGATTGCTCTTTGAGGTGTATATATGTGTAGTGGGTGCCCCGCTATTTCTGCGGCTTTTGCTAAGCGACTGCTGTGCATACACAGGCTCTTCTAGATGGGAGAAATGCACCTGTCAGCCCCTGCAGGAGAACTTCTCACCCTCCTTCTTGTTTTCACTGACTGAACTTAATGTAATGTGTACAGAGAGACACAGAAGGATCAAGGTACACTGTTCTCTGGTGTGCTTCTATGGGGCTAGAGAGGAACAGCTTATGGGGAGAACAGTTACAGGAGACAATCAGAGGGACTTTAACAAGGTGCAGGAAGGGCTGCAAGGCATTCTAGAATATGAAGTCCCTTTACCAGATGGCCCCATAGCCTTGTATGGCGTAATGAACTACAGCCCAGCATGCTCAGGGGGAGAGGAGGGGAGAGAGACTCCATCTTGATTGTCTGAAGAGAATTCAGTGACAGCGTAGCAGAGAGAGAGAGAAGACCTAAGAGAGGGGCACTGCCTCTTAGGTCATTTCACCACACGATTTTAGGCCTCTAGGACCGGTTGGGACATCCAGCCTGACAGAGAGAGGATCCCAGATGCATATCCAGGCGCACCTGCACCGAGAGAGAAGCGTTCCATTGTGCGGTAACTAGTCACCACCAGGAAAACCTGCCTGCCCCAGGAAGTTTGTTTGGGCCTTGATCAATCGCAGGATTGGGTGAGAGGGCTGTGCCCATTTGCAGGAAACAAAGACACTGCACAGATGGAGTTACAGTATCTCACAAAAGTGAGTACACCCCTCACATTTTAGTAAATATATTATTATATCTTTTCATGTGACAACACTGAAGAAATTACACTTTGCTACAATGTAAAGTAGTGAGTGTACAGCTTGTATACCAGTGTGAATTTGCTGTCTCCTCAAAATAACTCAACACAAAGCCATTAATGTCTAAACCACTGGCAACAAAAGTGAGTACACCCCTAAGTGAAAATGTCCACATTGGGCCCAAAGTGTCAATATTTTTGTGTCCACCATTATTTTCCACCACTGCCTTAATCCTCTTGGGCATGGAGTTCACCAGAGCTTTACAGGTTTCCACTGGAGTCCTCTTCCACCTCTCCATGACGACATCACGGAGCTGATGAATGTTAGAGACCTTGCGTTCCTCCACCTTCTGTTTGAGGATGCCCCACAGATACTCAATAGGGTTTAGGTCTTGAGACATGCTTGGCCAGTCCATCATCTTTACCCTCAGCTTCTTTAGCAAGGCAGTGGTCATCTTGGAGGTGTGTTTGGGGTCGTTATCATGTTGGAGTACTGCCCTACGGCCCAGTCTCCCAAGGGAGGGATCATGCTCTGCTTTAGTATGTCACAGTACATGTTGACATTCATGGTTCCCTCAATGAACTGTAGCTCCCGAGTGCCAGCAGCACACATGCAGCCCCAGACCATGACACTCCCACCACCATGCTTGACTGTAGGCAAGACACACTTGTCTTTGTACTCCTCACCTGGTTGCTGCCACACACGCTTGACACCATCTGAACCAAATAAGTTTATCTTGCTCTCATCAGACCTCAGGACATTAATTCAGGTCCTTAGTCTGCTTGTCTTCAGCAAACTGTTTCCAGGCTTTCTTGTGCATCATCTTTAGAAGAGGCTTCCTTCTGGGATGACAGCCATGTAGACCAGTTTTGATGCAGTGTGCAGCGTATGATCTGAGCACTGGCAGGCTGACCCCCACCCCTTCAACCTCTGCAGCAATGATGGCGGCACTCATATGTCTATTTCACAAAGACAACCTCTGGGTATGACGCTGAGCATGGGCACTCAACTTCTTTGGAGGACCACGGCGAGGCCTGAATACAACTCTCACTGTTATCTTTCTATATCAGCAGTTTGTGACTATTCATGCTCCACACCTGAGCCACAGCCATAGATTGGTACAGCACACACACATATCGTTTACAACCATCGATTGAGGAGATCGGGATCACAACTGAGGATAGAGCCACACATTCGGTACTGCACCTGTATATTCAATGTCGGCTGTTTCTCTTTGTCGGTACATCTAAAGAATCTGCATAGATCAATTAGTACTAAGACAAGTTTGAACTTTCTCTGCCAGCTTCCATCTCAATAGATCAATGTACCTAGGAGGCATAGTCCTGAACATTACATGATCGATATGAACACATCTCATCATCCTCTTTCCCATCAAAACTCCTGTAGGTGGATGATCCACTGCCATTTTCCATCCCCAGAGTCATGTGACAACACTGAAGAAATGACACTTTGCTACAATGTAAAGTACTGAGTGTACAGCTTGTATAACAGTGTAAATTTGCTGTCCCCTCAAAATAACTCAATACACAGCCATTAATATCTAAACCACTGGCAACAAAAGTGAGTACACCCCTAAGTGAAAATGTCTAAATTAGCCATTTTCCCTCCTCAGTATCATGTGACTTGTTAATGTTACAAGGTCGCAGGTGTGTTAAATTTGGTGTTATCGCTCTCAGTCTCTCATACTAGTCACTGGAAGTTCAACATGACACCTCATGGCAAAGAACTCTCTAAGGATCTGAAAAAAAGAATTGTTGCTCTACATAAAGATGGTCTAGCCCATGGGTAGGCAACCTGCGGCCCTCCAGCTGTTGCAGAACTACAAGTCCCATCATGCCTCTGGGAGTAATTGTAACTGCCAGCCTTGCAATGCCTCATGGCAAATGTAGTTCCACAACAGCTGGAGGGCGGAAGGTTGCCTACCCGTGGTCTAGCCTATAAATGGATTGCCAAGACCCTGAAACTGAGCTGCAGCAGAGTGGCCAAGACCATACAGCGGTTTAACAGGACAGGTTCCCTCAGAACAGGTTGAGTGCATGTGCTCAGCGTCATATCCAGAGGTTGTCTTTGGGAAATGCTGCCAGCATTGCTGCAAAGGTTGAAGGGGTGGGATGATGCATAAGAAAGCCTGCAAACAATTTGCTCTAGACAAGCAGACTAAAGACATAGATTACTGGAACCATGTCCTGTGCTTTGATGAGACCAAGAGAAACTTATTTGGTTCAGATGGTGTCAATCGTGTGTGGCGGCAACCAGGTGAGGAGTACAAAGACAAGTGTGTCTTGCCTACAGTCAAGCATGGTGGTGGAAGTGTCATGGTCTGGGGCTTGTGACATTATGCAAAGTGAGATAGAGGACGGGAGATATCTGTTGCCTCGCATGAGTTCACTTGGAGTTGACTAGAAAGAGTCCGGCCTGGGTTTTGCCAGGCACCGTGGCAAGGCTGGTTCTGGCCCAGAGTTTCTGGTCCACCCAAATCCCCCTTCAGGTGCTTTAAATGACCAGGAGGAGAACTCAGTGTTGCTCTGGCCTGGGACTCAGTATCACTACACTGAGAGAGCTACGCCTTGGGAATTGGTTGCTCTAAGGACTCAGTTCTGTTTGGAGGTGTCTGAACGAGCCCGACCCCGTATAGAGAGGTATCTTGCTCTGTATAGTTTAGCGCCGAACGGCGAGGAGTTGTTTTGCTATTTTGTTTGTTTTATGACTTGCAACCTTTTAGCAACAAAACAGGCAACCCGCCAGACTTTTAAGTAAGTTTGCCTTCAAGCTGCCTTTTTCCCAGGAAAGGTGATCCCCACAAACTAATCTTCCACAGGCTGCATGAGTGCTGCCGGCACTGGGGAGCTACAGTTCATTGAGGGAACCATGAATGCCAACATGTACTGCGACATACTGAAGCAGAGCATGATCCCCTTCCTTCGGAGACTGGGCCGCAGGGCAGCATTCCAACATGATAACGATCCCAAACACACCTCCAAGATGACAACTGCCTTGCTAAAGAAGCTGAGGGTAAAGGTGATGGACTGGCCAGGCATGTCTCCAGACCTAAACCCTATTGAGCATCTGTGGGGCATCCTCAAATGGAAGGTGGAAGAGCATAAGGTCTCGAACATCCACCAGCTCCGTGATGCCATCATGGAGGAGAACTCCAGTGGCAACCTATGAAGCTGTGGTGAACTCCATGCCCAAGAGGGTTAAGGCAGTACTGGCAAATAATGGTGGCCACACAAAATATTGACACTTTGGGCCCAATTTGGACATTTTCACTTTGGAGTGTACTCACTTTTGTTGCCAGCGGTTTAGACCTAAATGACTGTGTGTTGAGTTATTTTGAGGGGACAGCAAATTTACACTGTTATAGGAGCCGTACACTTACTATTTTACATTGTAGCAAAGTGTCATTTCTTCAGTGTTGTCACATGAAAAGATATACTATATATGTGCTGTGTATACTGTATACACAGCAACAAACCTATGCCTCAAGAACATTAGGGAGAATGTTGATACAACCATTAGACAACAAATGTATAGAAACACATTTTTTAGCCCCCCTCCATCCTTAAGCACTTACCTGACACCTCTCACTGATCCAGCACTGTCCCAGTTCCACTCTCCTCTCCTCCTGGTCTAATAGAAGACACTATGGCAGGAGCCATAAGTTGGAGCTGTGTGTACCTATGGGCGTACACAGCCCAGCTTCGGAGTGCACCTTAATGGGTGCCACCATAGCACATGACTTCCTAATGGGACGGAGAGTGTTGGCAGGGCAGACTTACAGAAAAGGGGTAAGAGACCACTCTGTACCATATCATTGCACAGAGCAAGTAAGTATGACCGCCTCCTGCATGAAGTAGTAAAACAAACACCTTTTGAATAGCAGTATTGCCAGTCTGGGGAGAGGATAGTCTTAGGTCGACTTGACCTAACTACTTGAAGCTGAACACCAGCTAACACATAAGCAGTTACAATTAACATGATTTGTCTTTTGGGATAAAAATTTTACATAAATTAATAAAACTGACCATTCTAAGCACCCTTGTCATTGTTAAAATGGTTTGTCTCAACCTTCTTACTGCTACTTTGTCTGGACAGCTCGGTCTGTTAAAATAAGTTGAAATATAACAGACCTACTGGCTAAATCCTGTGGTGAAAAAAGGGTTAAAAAAGGCTGAATAAATGCAGCCCCCACATCTAAGAATTTGTAAGTCGCAATATAATACATTTTTGTTTTTTGGGGTTTAATACCGCTTTAAGTTTTATATCATGTTTCATTTTATTGTGGATGTCAAGCTGGTATTTTGGGAATAGCGTTACATAGCGGCTGGACATCTGTAACTATAGTATTGGTATTTGTCATTATTCTACAAAGAATCTCCTCTGAGCGCCCAATATTAACACAAAATGGTGCCACATCCAATTATACATGTACAAACGCTAGCAATTTTGGAAAGGACTTTGTAGGCATCATCCTGGCAATAAACAGAATTTGTAAGATACAAAATATTTTATTCAATGTAGGTAAAAACATGAAGCATATACATATTAAAACCACAAACAAGATGTATACAGACTGGTGTAATACGTCTTAGTTCATAAAGTAGCTCCATAACCTGATGACCTACGCGTTTCGACTTGCAAGTCTTCGCCTGGGGGTGCTTTTTATGAGCAGTGAACAACGCAACTATCTAAAATATAAACAGTAATGAAATTGTACATACATACATTTTGCATACATTTTTGCACAAAGATATCAGTAGAAAAGGAGAATAATAACTTACTCTATATGGCTAAAAGACATACACACATGCACGTCGGAAACACCAGAATCTCTCAATGCCTCAAAGTCTGTAGTCGGTCATTCAAGAGACAGAAACCTAGTAAATAATAAGGGCTCAATGAAATCCACATAATGGCACAACAGTCAATGGACAAATAAGCATCTAGTATGCGTGGATAATATATCCAAGCAAGCCCCATAAGGAGCATATATATATTAATTTTATAGAGGTTTACCTGTCTGTAACTATGACTGACCAAAAGCTGTCCAGAGCGGATCCAGAGCACAGACCGAGATAAAAATTCCTTGGCCGAAAGGTCAGAAAAGGAAAGAAGCACCATCAATTTCAGGGCTAATCTGGAAACTTGATAGTTTCTTCTATGAGTGCTCTGGAATATGTAGGTTCACAGAGTTTGCAAAGGTGCTTATAGAGCCTCCAAGACACAATCCTAAAAGGGGGGATAATTTATCGATCCAAATAAAGGTAGTGTCCTTACTGAGTGAAAAGAGGCAATACAGTATACTGCTGCTAAAACACATCAGAAATCAACATATAAGAGCATGACACAGAACAAATGGATGTGCATAACAACGCCTACCGACGTGATGAGAGAGGCATAATGAGTTACTCTGTGTCGACCTGGTTTATTAAGCCTCAGACAAAGAGAGGGAGGGGCCAATGCCTACCAATAAAAGCTCATTCAATGTGGATCCCATGAGACAGCAATAATGTGATAATTAGGTGGCATCCAGGGTGGGAATAAACCCCAACATAAGCCGAATGTGGTGTGTATTAGAGCCGCCATGGTGTCCCCCACCTCATGCCAAAAGGATTATGCGTCATATCCAAGAAACCGCGCATGCATTGGTGTCACTTCTGGTTGCGATTGTTCCATGGCAATTGCATCGTGGGACGCTGAGGTGCCAGCACAGGAAGCGTGGTCTAAGAGTGTGAGCGGAGCACAGGAAGTGCGTCAAACCACACCAAAAGCCACCTGTCATCTAGTGGCCACACATCTCGCTGCATAATGAACTATGTCATCAGATTGAAAAGAGCGAGTAGGCAATGGGGAAAGGCCCCCTTTCTGAAACAATCGCAAAACAACCCCAGAAGGGGGCCTACCTGCGCTGGGAATGAATCTCCACAGAAATGGACAGAAAAATGGATGTGACTTCACATGCATGTCAGGCCATTACAGAATACAAAAACACATAGCAACAAGAAGAAGTAATTAGAGAAATAAAAAATATGGCCCCGGGGAAGAGTCCGGGCTCGGACAGATACTCTATACTATATTATAAAAGGTTTCAAAAAATATTGGCCCCTAAACTATGTGAGTATCTTAACAAGTTGGCAGAAGGAGAGAAACCAAGGTAAGAAACATTAATGGCTTATATCAGTATTTCTCTACCCTGTCCTCAAGTACCCCCAACAGGCCATGTTTGCAGGTTTTCCTTTATCTTACACAGGTGCTTTCAATCAGAGTCAATGGCTTGGTATTTTGGACAGCTATTTTATCTAAGAGAAATTTCCAAAACATGGCCTGTTGGGGGTAATTGAGGACAGGGTTGAGAACCACTGGCTTATATAATACTCATACGGAAGGAAGGTAAAGATCCGGACTCCCCGGAGAGCTATAGGCCGATATCATTAGTGAATATAGATATGAAGATCTACTCTAAAATAATTGCCAGGAGATTAAAACCACTCCTACCAAGATGGGTACAGGAAGACCAGACTGGGTTTGTGACAGGAAGAGAAGGGAAGGATAACTGTCTTAAATCACTGTTTGTGATACATGAAGTAAAAAGAAGTGGGACCCCAGTCGTCCTTATGTCAATTGATGCCGAGATGGCCTTTGACAGGGTCAACTGGGACTTCATGTTAGGAACTTTGAAACCTGGGAATTGGAGATAGGATGGTGAGATGGATCTCGGCACTCTATCTCCTTCCCACAGCCAAAATTAGAGTAAATGGTACCCTTTCACCTTCCTGGAGCTTTTTTAATGGAACTAGGCAGGGATGCCCTTTTTCGCCGTTTCTGTTTGTGTTGGCACTTGAACCCCTCCTTGTGGGGATCCGCAAGAATGTGGGGGGGGGGGGTGAGAGAGAGCATAAGTAGATGAACTAAACCGATATGGTAGGGTATCAGATTTTAAGATGAATACATCTGAAACAGAGATATTAATGTAGCACTAACCCCGTAGGAGCTGCTTTAGTATGTTCAATCCGTTACTCTGCCTGCAACCCCAATAACAGCCTCAGTCCCCTCTGGCACACCTGGAATCACTATTTGAGGTATTTCCCCTTTCGAAGAGTAGCACAATAATGAAATCACACAATGGTAGAGTTTGAAGTATTTACTTAACTCTTGCTTTATATGAAATGGTGACCGTTGAATAGTAAGAGGTCACAAATGTAAGAAACCACGATCAACAAAGTTTGTTGTATTAGCAATGCACAAAGTTTCACACAAAGAGAACCTTAATTAGTTTGATGAACAGAAGGGGCAATTACTAAACAGAATTCACCACTCCCCGCTATTCATCAGCAACTGTACCAACTACCACAATAGAATTCCTCCTTTTGAGTTTGATCAACTACCCGTTGGTTCATTTGTGAGAGATATAGCTTAATATGATTTAAAGTGAACTAGTTAGAAATGATAAGGTTTTCTATAGAATTAGGTGAACCCAAGGTGAATTGATACCACTCAATGGAATGCAGATAGAATGGTACCACTTAATGAGGTGCGAACAACAATACCAATCAATGAAATGCAGATAACAATGAATAGCAAAGTAAGTCACTCCTATTCATACTCAATTTTCCTGCATCAGCATACCCTGCACACGTGAGTGGGTCACAGGAGAGCAGAAAGGTGACTGCCTTAGCTGTGCCAATCAACTCTCTACTGTCACTCACATAAGAGCAGCGAGCAGCAAATGAACAGCAAATAAACCAATACAACACATGGAAACTTTAGGTGTTGATGTTTAACCTGCTCTGAAAGAGAGTTATTTGGTTAGAGATATACGAGTAAACTTAAGCAGGGTAATAGAGCTTTCTTTTAGAAAAGGGGGAAAGAGTGGAAGCAGTTCAACGGAGCTTGTTTTAGCAGTTCAATATGTCTTCAGCTAGCCCTTAAAGAAGTTGTAGATGCATAGAAATTCTGGCTGAGAGAACAAGGTTACTCCAAAGTAATAGGACAGGTTTCAGAAGAAACACTTCTCCGGTGTGGCACAGTAAATGCTTTACAGTGATCACCAACAGGAAAGAACCTTGTAGAACTACAGGTATCAACAAGCCAATATGCTTTACAGATGTTTGCTATATAGGGTTTTCACCTGCTCACCACCAGTCAATCACAGAAACGGCCCAGCTGGTCAGGCTGTGCTGATGACACTGGAACTGATGGTATCTGCTTGCTCTTTTCTTTAGGGAAAACAGCTTCTACTGCACTCCATGCAGCTCTCTCTCTGATCGATCGATGCGGCTGCTGTTGTGGAACGGACCCAGATGTCTATAAGCGGACTCTGCAGGTCACCCACCGGGACACTATAGCAATGCTGCTGGCTGGGACACTGTAGAAATCCAGCTGGCTGGATTGCTGGAAGTAGGCCTCACGCTGCAGCCCTGCTGTGAAGGGCACACAGGGTCCTTACTGATCGACCACGCCATCTCCGGAGAGTGAAACAAACGCCTCCCTTCACTTAAATAGGTCTCCCACAAAGCATCATCCCTACAGGGAGCTTTTTCCTGCAGCACAGCACACTGGGAAATCGAGTCTTTCCCTTGCAGAGTCCAATGACAGGTTCCCTCTGTGGCACTACAAATCCCACAAGGCAGCACTTCTAACATGACCAGCCTGTGCTGATGACTGCTGTTTATTAAAGTCCCCCTCATTGGCTTGTGCAACAGCTCCTTCTATTGGCTCTGCTTCTTAGGCTCAAGAAACATAGGAGACTAGCAGTGTGTATAACCTGATATCTCTGTGTGGGTCCTGCTCTGCACATAGAGAAATAGAGAGAGAGAGCTTATGCACGCAAATGACATGCAGTTTAGACACGTGCTACATTAAATATACAGTATCTCACATTAATGAGTACACCCCTCACATTTTTGTAAATATTTTATTATATTTTTTCATGTGACAACACTGAGGAAATGATACATTGCTACAATGTAAAGTAGTGAGTGTACAGCTTGTATAACAGTGTAAATTTGCTGTCCCCTCAAAATAACTCAACACACAGCCATTAATGTCTAAACCGCTGGCAACAAAAGTGAGTACACTCCTAAGTGAAAATATCCAAATTGGGCCCAAAGTGTCAATATTTTGTGTGGCCACCATTATTTTCCAGCACTGCCTTAGCCCTCTTGGGCTTCACAGGTTGCCACTGGAGTCTGCTTCCACTCCTCCATGACGACATCACAGAGCTGGTGGATGTTAGAGACCTTGCGCTCCTCCCCCTTCCATTTGATGATGCCCCACACATGCTCAATAGGTTTTAGGTCTGAAGACATTCTTGGCCAGTCCATCACCTTTACCCTCAGCTTCTTTAGCAAGGCAGTGGTCGTCTTGGAGGTGTGTTTGAGGTCGTTATCATGTTGGAATACTGCCCTGCGGCCCAGTCTCCGAAGGTAGGGGTTTAATGCTCTGCTTCAGTATGTCACAGTACATGTTGGCATTCATGGTTCCCTCAATGAACTGTAGCTCCCCAGTACTGGCAGCACTTATGCAGCCCCCGGTGCATAACACTCCCACCACCATCACAAGGTTATACAACCTAACTTTCTAACAAGTTAATAATATCTTTCTATCATTAACAATTATTCCCTATATCTTACTCCTATACTAACCTGTGCCAGCACTTTCTGTTCCTCACCCCAGACACACAGAATTCTGTGGGAAGCAATGCAGACCAAAGTCAACACATGGACACATCACTCGTTCTTTATTTCCTGGTTCAGTATCTTAAATACAATATATTATCAAGATGTGACCAAGCGATATTTTCAAAATTACATACAATAGAAACCAATAAAGGAAATATCCACCCATTGCTTGTCATCATTAAAGACAAACCCACTTTCATAGAATTGTCTATACACATGTTGGTCACTCTTAGTAACACCTGTTAGTAATTAGTACACATCTTGATAAAGTATATATATGTGCGTATTATTTTACAATCTTAGTTAGTTCCAATTATGTCCTAGACATATTTATCAGTATTTATGATTATATTCTGGTAAACATCTAGGCTTTTCGCCAAAACCTCCTAAAGTTATCTTTCTCATGTTCTTTATCATCTTTCCTATGATAATAATAATAACAATGTTGCCACATATTAAAACTTGTCAGCTAAAAAACCAACTTTAAGAAGCACTCCAAATTAAGTTATAGCACAGGACAAAGTAAGTACATAATTAAGAGGGGCATTTACAAGACCCTTACAACCATGCTTGACTGTAGGCAAAACACACTTGTCTTTGTACTCCTTACCTGGTTGCCGCCACACACGTTTGGTACCATTTGAACCAAATAAGTTTATCTTGGTCTCATCAGACCACAGGACATGGTTCCAGCAATCCATGTCCTTAGTCTGCCTATCTTCAACAAACTGTTTGCGGGCTTTTTTGTGCATCATCTTTAGAAGAGGCTTGCTTCTGGGACGACAGCCATGCAGATCAATTTGATGCAGTGTGCGGTGTATGGTCTGAGCACTGACAGGCTGACCACCCACCCCTTCAACCTCTACAGCAATGCTGGCAGCACTCATATGTCTATTTCCCAAAGACAACCTCTGGATATGACGCTGAGCACGTGCACTCAACTTCTTTGGTCGACCATTGCGAGGCCTGTTCTGAGTGGAACCTGTCCTGTTAAACTGCTGTATGGTCTTGGCCACCGTGCTGCAACTCAGTTTCAGGGTCTTGCAAATCCTCTTATAGCCTATGCCATTTTTATGTAGAGAAACAATACTTTTTTTCACAGCCTCATAGAGTTCTTTGCCATGAGATGCAATATTGAGCTTCTAGTGACCAGTATGAGAGAGTGAGAGTGATAACACCACATTTAACACACCTGCTCCCCATTCACACCTGAGACCTTGTAACACTGACGAGTCACATGACACTGGAGAGGGAAAATGGCTAACTGAGCCCAATTTGGGCATTTTTACTTAGGGGTGTACTCACTTTTGTTGTCAGTGGTTTAGATATTAATGGCTGTGTGTTGAGTTATTTTGAAGGGACGGCAAATTTACACTGTTATACAAGCTGTACACTCACTACTTTACATTGTAGCAAAGTGTAATTTCCTCAGTGTTGACACATGAAAAGATATAATAAAATATTTACAAAAATGTGAGGGGTGTACTCACTTTTGTGAGATGCTGTATCTATTCCTCGGAAGGAACAGCAAGCTATACAATTAAAACTCCCCTTTAGGTGGTGCAGAGAGGAAATGGGGTATTTGGGGATCAAGCTGACTAAATCGGTAGAGACTTTATATAAGACTAATTATATCCCAATGTTCAATAATATAAAGTAACAATTGAAGCAGTTGAGACAAAAAACTCTTTCCTGGTTAGGGAGAATAAACGCTTTAAAAATTAGTATATTGCCAAAATTAATATATTTGTTTCAGATTATTCCAATAGTAGTTCCGCAGGAATTTTTTTAGGAAACTAAGATCAATACTATCAGGCAGCTGTAATGTCACGTATTGCGGAGTGGATACATAATAAGGGAGGGAAGGCTTGGGTAGATATCGAGAGGACACAAAGTAAGGTGGATTTGGGGAAAATAGTGTAGATGCCACAAAAATTTAGAGAGTTAGCTAGTGGCACAAGCTCATTAACAAGAAGGAGGATCGGAGCAGAGGACCCCCCAAATTGTTGGAGGGGGTGCGAAGCACTAGGAACCTTTGCGCACCTATGGTGGGAGAGCCCAAAAATAAGTCTCTATTGGGTCGTAGATTATAGGAAGGATTTATAAAATCACAGGGGAACAGATTAAGCAGGAGCCGTGGGAATGTCTGTTTCTTGGAACAGAGCAATCAGTCAAACAATATAAAAGCACTCAGGTCAAATTCCTTCTGAACGCTGCTAAAAGCTTGATCCCAAAATTATGGAAAACCTCAGATGCCCCATCAATGAGATAGACTGGGTAAGATCAATAGAGGAAATAATTCATATAGCAGAAGACTCCTTAGATCTGTATTACACTATATGGGGGAAATGGATTAAATTTAAAAAGTCAGCAGAGTACATGTCAATGATGGGGCTCGGAAGGGGGGAATAGGTGGATAAGCAGATAAGCATAAGATTAGGAAGCGAGAACTAGGAGCGAGAGAGGTAAAGAATAAAGAAAGAGACAAATGAGAAGTGGTGAGAGTGGGGGGTAATAGGAACAAGTAAGGAGTAAGACACCGTTAGACTGTTAAGTTTTTATGTAATTAATTTATTGATATGAATATTTCCATTGTACATGTTTTTGTCAATATAATAATAAAGATTGAATATATATATATATATATATATATATAAAAACACACATAGCAATGTAACCATATACCATAACAGCTAGTAACAATATAGTTGCAAGGTGGGCAAAAAAAATCTGTAACATAGCATTGATAGGGGAAAGGAAGGGAAGGGAAAGGAGAAATGACACATTGAATAAAATATTTTGTATCTTACAAATTCTGTTTATTGCCTGGATGGTGCCTACAAAGTCCTTTCCAAAATGACTAGCGTTTGTATATGTCATTATTCTGCTTACATAGTTTACAGCTGTGTTGTCTTTTTTATTTATTTACTGCACCTAAAATATACTGTCTGTTTCTGGGGCTAACATTACGTTTTATGGTAGCCTGTGGAAAATGTTAGTATGCTCCCTCACTGTGTGAAAAGACAAAAAAGCACTAAATTTAAAGTGGTATTAAACCAAAGCGCAAACATTTCTTATATTGCAGATTACCAATTCTTAGATGTGATGGCTGCATTCGTTTTCTTTTTTGGGCTTTCTTTCCTTTATATTTTCTTGGTGATCCAGCCAGCAAGTCTGCTGTTTTCAGCAAAAAAAGCTGTTCTGCAGATGTAGCAGAGACAAACCATTTACCACTGACAGGGGTGCTTACAAAGATCAGCTTTTATTTATTTATGTAAAGCCTTTATCCCAAAAGGAAAAAAAACTGTTTGTCGGAACTGCTTATAAAGTGTTAGCTGGAATTCAGCTTCAATTTGTTTAGTGTATCTAAGTCTGTTAGTACGTCCAGATTGGAGGCACTCTAATACAGGTATGTTACTGGCCAGATCACCAGGTAAAAACTTAGGGGAAAAAGACTAAAAAAAGAAAACTAATGCAGACACCACATCTAATGATTGGTATGCTGCAAAATATTACATTTTAGGGTTTAACCACCTTTACCCCCTTTCTGCCCAGGCCAGCTTTCAGCACTGTCGCAATTTGGATGATAATTGCGAGGTCATGCAACACTGTACCCAAGCAAAATTTTTACCATTATGTTCACACAATTAGAGCTTTCTTTTTGTGGTATTTAATCACCACTGGGTCTTTTTTTTTTTTTTGCTAAATAAACCAAAAAGACTGAAAATTTTGAAAACAAATTTCGTTTTCTTGGTTTCTGTTATACAATTTTGCAAATAAATAATTGTTCATAAATTTAGGCCAAATGTATTCTGCTACATTTCTTTGGTGAAAATGACCCCAAATCAAAGTTATTTAGTCTGTAGAGAAAATGTATCAATCCTGATATACTGACTGCATCAGGCCCAAAAATGTCAGGTCAGTAAAAAAATCCTTCAAATGACTGCTTTTTGGAAAGTAGATAGTCCAAGGTATTTAGTAAGAAGCATGGCAGGTTTTCCAGGTTGTAATTTTTTTGTCATACCTTTTTGGAAAATGAAGAAATTTAATAACTTTTAAAATAAATGTTCACATACTGTCACCAGTGCAGTACAGCGTCAACTTTTTTTTTTTTTTTTTGAACAAACACTGTGATGAGAGAGTGATTTTTTTTTTTTACACATCATGATTGCTTATAGCAGTGCCTTTCATTGCTATAAGCAAGCATGTTATTGAATGAAATCAATTCATTCAGTTTGTTTTGTTGTGATTAGCTGTGACTGGCCAAAGCTAATCACATGGTACAAATGAGCTGTGATTGGTCCTGTCTGTACAATGTAGTCACATTGACCAATCACAGTTAGCAGCACAATTGTACACAATGGGTGGCATAAAAGGAAGCCATCCATTGTTTACAACTGTCATGTGACCTGCTGTGATTGGCAGCGAGCCGGTACACTGATCAGTCATCAGCTGTGTCCAATGAACAGCCAGTGACAGGTCACACCGCTGCATGGCACCTTCTGGGAGGATGTCAGATGACCTCAACTCTGTAGGATGAAAGGCCCACCATGCTGTCAATCTCCTATAGGTCAGCCTGGAAGGTGTTAATACTACTTTAAGAGCCCTTTCCCACTGGGGCTGTCTGAGCATCAGTGGTAAAGCGCCGCTAGTTTAGCGTCGCTTTACCGCTGTTATAGTGGAGCTTTGGAGCCGCTATTCGGGCGGCAGCGGGGCGCTTTTAACCCCTACCCCTTAAAAAGGGCATATAAGTGTCGGCGCGCGGCACTCTCGAAGCGGAGTGATGGCACTGCCCATTCATTCCAATGGCAGGGGCAATGGAGGAGTGGTGTATACATCACTCCTGCACCACCCCAAAAATGCTGCTTGCAGGAGTACTCTCCTGCAAGCGTGCCGCCCCAGTGTGACACACTGAGTTTAAAAAAAGGGGCACTTTACAGGTACTATTTTTTAGCTAAATAACGCCTGTAAAGCGCCTCAGTGTGAAAGGGGTCTTAGACATAACTGTGTGAGATAACTGTGAGGGCTTGACCAAAGGAGAGGCACCCACCTCGGGTGTGCTGTACTACAGGGGGTGCAGCTGAGGTGGTAGTCTCTCCTGCCTTTGCATTCCCTGTTTTTTCAGGGACCTCTTAAAGTGCTTTCCTCTTCACGTAGGGCCCATTCTTACCACTGCGCTGTGGTACACAGCAGGAAGCCTAGAACTCTTGGCAGCTGTTGCTCTGTGCAGTGGGTTGTGTACCATTCATTTAGAATGGCACTCCAATGCACAAGTACATTAGGTAGTGTCAGACCTGAGCTGTACCCTGTCCCAGAATGTGTTGTGAAATTACTGACCTGGTTTTCCCTCAGCATCATGGATTGCCAAGGAAATTCAATTCCTAATTTGGTTTTTGGTCACAGCTTACACCTGTCATTCTATAACAGTGTTTCTCAAACTTTTATGTCTTGCAGCGCACCAAAAAGTTCTAAAAATTTTCACGGCACACCTGAAAAGATTTAACAATTTTTGTGGTGAAGAACTTATTTAATTTTACATGCATATTTAAATTTAATGTGAAGGTTGTGCCTGCTTTAAAGAGCAAATCAGATTGAAGCGACACTCCAAAGTCGACAAACGGAACAAACAAATGGAACGGGTCTCTATTATTATAATATAATTAGAGCGATCGAGTTCTCCCGAGATCTCGCACAAGTCCTGCATTATGAAAGGAACCAATGAATGACAGACTGACAGAGATTGCCTTTTTATATATTTTACTTTTTTTTAACTTTTGCGACATTGATTTACCATTTAATTCTTCGATATGTTCAAGGTTTCAAAATGCTAGCAGTTTTAAATATTTTTCAAAACTCCCACGGCACACCTGCAAATCTCACGTGGCACACAGTTTGAGAATCACTGATCTATAAAATAAGCATTGTAATAATATAAACAATGGTTATATTTCACAATCCAATATAAGCTTACTTGAAAAATTTCCTTTCATGTGAGTTCTGCCTGTCTGCTGGCCATCTCTTTCCATAACTTCCTGGATTCTCTGCATGCATTGCAGCTTTTCCTCTGCTCTTTACATCCAATGTCTACATGTCACATGATACCTTGCTGCCTGCCTGTGATTTATTTACTAAATTTGCCTCCTGAATAGTGTTGAGCGAACCCGGACTGTAACGTACCGAACTTTCGGGTGTCCGGGGCACGGACCCGGACCCGGACATTTCAAAAATCGTTCGGGTTTGGTCCGGGGTTCTGCTATTTTACTCCACGTGTTGAGAAGCTGCAGGGCAGCCAATCAACAAGCGTTTCACTGGTTTACCCTTAGAAGCCATCACAGCCATGCCTACTAATGGCATGGCTGTGATTGGCCAGTGCATCATGTGACCCAGCCTCTTTATAAGCTGGAGTCACAGTGCTGCAGTCACATGCTCCTTGGGTTAGTGTAGGGAAAGGAAGCTGAAAGCGTGAGGGAGAGATTAGAGACATTTTAAGACCTGATCCTGCATCCTGAGATAGATTACTTTACTACTGCTGTCTGTGCTGTTGCTCTGAGGACAGATAGCAGAAATTAGAGATTTCACATACCGCTGCTTTGAGTTGCAGATCAAACTTTGCATAAAACAACGATCGCTACGATCGTGCTCAACGATCAGATTGTTGGGGGAATTTGAGATTTCAAATACCGCTGCTTTGAGTTGCAGATCAAACTCTGCTTAAAACAACGATCGCCACGATCGTGCTCAACGATCAGATTGTTGGGGGAATTTGAGATTTCAAATACTGCTGCT
>BLSH010295086.1:372424-395666 GCA_018402905.1 Glandirana rugosa
TGCCTCTTGTGACACCAGAGACCACATCAGGAGAGAAGAGAGGGCTTGATTTGCTCCACTTCCTCTCACCCCTACTCCTCTGTGTCTGACCCCTTCTCTTTCCTGCCTCTGAGTGAGTACACTAAGTTAAATCAGGGTTCTCAGAGCACCACTTACATCAGAGTTCCCCTTTACACCAGAGACCACAGTGTTCTCCGTTGCATCAGAGTCCTTTCCATACATCAGAGTTCTTAGTGTCCCCCCTTAAATCAGGGTTCCGAGAGCATTCTTTATGCCAGAGTTCTTCCTTACAGCAGAGTTTGCAGAGTCCCCCCTTACAGTGTAAGGGAACTCTGTGGATTCAGATATAAAAAGGGAACTCTGTGGACTCTGATGTAAAGGGTGATTAACTTTATATGAGTAGAAATGTTATTAAAATTGGAAAATATATGTATAGTTTATGCTATAAAAAAAAATTGCTGTGCTCCGCAAAAATGTTCGGGTTTGACTTGAAGAAAAGGTGGCAACCCTACTAGAACAGACATTCCAACCTGGGATTCCATGGAACACTAGGGTTTTTTCTGAGGTTGCTAGGTGTTCTTTGAGTTGTGTGTGATTGAACTCCTATTTTATGGTGCCTGCATAGATCCAGAGCCAACTCCAAAGTCAGTGGTATGACATCAGTGATATTTTCAGCCATTCGTAAGGGTGGTATTTTGACCACCATTGTAATGATTGCCTTTTTCCTACTGACCACCACTTACTCCTGATAATTGGTATTAGAAATGGTTTCCCAAGATCTGAAAATTATTTTAAAGGTTCCTCTAAGGTAAAAAGGATGAGAAAGGCTGGTCTAGAAACGCCAGCTGTATCTTTACATTAGAAAACTGTCAGGCCACCAAGATTCTGATAGGAAATAGCTGAGACTTCACAGTTCCTATTGTGAAATTTAAAGATTAACTTCTCCACAATGCCTGTAGCTACACAAATGGCTTGTTTTCTCAGTGATTTTACAGTTTGTTCTGAACATATAAAATACTTGTGTGTGCATAGTCTTATCACAAACTAAAACCCCTTTGCTGTTGCACTGTTTGGGGTACTTTAACCAGGGCCATATTTTCCAGGGATTGCGCACAACACCAACAACCATTTGACTGGCTGCATGATAAAAGATTCTTGGTTACCACCATACCAGCCAAAGCAGTATGCCAGGGTCACCATTGTTATTATTGCCCCTACACAGTTTAATTTGTGAACTTACAGATCCCGCACACTGCCTCTTACATTCATTTTTTAATCCTCTCCAAAAATCGCTGCAAATGATAACTATATTTTGAGAATATTTACTGTACAGTTGGCTGATGTTACATTTCACTGGCTAAAGATGTTAGATGATATTCCCCAAAGTACTATGTCATTACTGATGGCCTATATGAATGTATTCTTTATTGCTGTTGCATCAATGGTCATTACTGCCTTTGGCACACTGTGGGCCTGAGTCTGCTGTACAATATTGAACATTATTTATTTTGGAACAATTAGGAAATATGTAGTGTTCTTGCTCTTGTCTTTAGTGCAGGTACTTTAAAAAAGTCTATTACTTGGAGAACAGTTGAAAAATACCGCCATGCGGTATTGACCTAGTAGCCCACTGAGATTTCTTGTTCAATTTATAATACTTCTAAAGAGCAATTATTACACACAATAACTTGGAGTAAGAAAGGTGCTGCTAATGCTATTAAAGCAATATGAAACCCAAACGCAAACTTTTATTATATTGCAGCCTACCAATTCATAGATGTGATGGCTGGATTTGTTTCTTTTTTAGGCTTTCTTTCTTCTATTTCCATCTGGTTGTTCAGCCAGCAAGTCAACCACGTAACACTGGCAGGGGTGATTAAAATGATCATCTATATTTATTCATGCAAAACCTTTATCCCTAAAGGAAAAAAAACTGTTTGCTCTAACTGATTATAAAATGTGAGCTGAAGTTTGGCTTCAATTTGTTAGTGTTTCTACATCTGCTAATACCTACCTACCCCCCAGATGCCCTCCCCCCGACTGACAGTGCTGCTGTCTGCTGTGCCTCCTCAGCTCTTTCCTCCAGAGTTGTGTCTCACTAATACAGGAGGTGTTACTGGCCAGATCACCAGATGAAAACAAAGGGAAAACTCCAAAAAAATAAAACTGATGCAGCCACTGCATCTAATGATTGGTAAGCTGCAATATAATACATTTTTGTTTTTGGGTTTAATACTCAGGTTACTTTAAAGGAAACTTCTAGTGAGAAAGTGTAGACACATCTACTTTTGAAAATACTAGTTCGCTGGCTGTCATACGTATTTAACAATGCCATTATATACTAAGTCACTGACTTGGCACAAGCATGTGGATCAGGAGTTTAGACATCATTTTGAATTTCCCTATCTGCAGACTGTTTCCGGCTCAGTATTCTCAAATACTAACTACATGGGCAGCTACCCAACTAACATGTTCAGAATGAGTTCAGACATTGCAGGTTATTTATTTATCTTAATATAGGTTTCTGAGTTCTGTGTACACAACACATACATGGTAGGAATTTACATCCTGAAGCCATTATTATGTAACATCCCCTCTTTACTTTCTAGGCACATTTCAATGTGGTTTGTGATTGTGAGAAACTTCTAACTATGTGCATTTCTCATTTACACCAGCTTTCTGTATGTGAGAGCCAGTAAGGCATCTTCAGTGACATGTGCCAGCATCACAATCAAAAGTGTCCTAGGATCAGATTACCCACAAATGTAGGAGTGCATTGGAGCAATATAGCTTTGGCTAGATGAGGGCTACTGAACAGGCAGGCTATTGGCTCTGTATACATCTGAAAGTGTAAAGCTGAACAGCAGGCAGATATAAAAGACACATGAATTCAGTTCTGTATTTATCTATTTAGATTTGATTTGGCCTTTTGCAGTTGCTGTACAGCAGAACTGAGAATGGGAGCAGAAAAAGCAGCACACGTAGCCAATCAGTTGTGAGAGCAGAATGATAGAGAGATGAGCTGCTTTGTGTTCTGCTTCTCTTTTCCCTGTCTCCTCACAGATTGGGGAGGGACAAGATAAGTAAGTTTTACTTAGAGAAGTTGTAAATCCTCAGTGTTTTTCAGCCAAAAGCTCATGTTTGGGCATGCCATTTTTTTGCATAGTTATATTGGACCAGCTTGGACCAATGAAAGTGTGCATATTCCATATCTGTCCAATCCCCCATGGAAGCTGTAAATCACTGTTGTTAGGCACCTCTATGACAGTGACCAATGCTAGCTTCCGGGTCCTGTGTACGACACATATTCCTTTCAGAGAAAACATTGCATTTTTTCAAAGCATTCTCAAATTGGACATGGTGGTGACGTCCAAGCTGATCCAATGAAACCATGCAAAACAAAAGCTCTGTTACCGCAGATATATTGATGATCTGCTTATGGTTTGGAAGGGAGATGTAACCAGCCTTCAGGCCTTCATGGACAAACTAAGTTCCAATGATAAAAACATATCCTTGACCTGGAATATTAATAGGGACAGGATAGTTTTCCTTGATCTGGAAATCTTCAAGGAACAAGGGGCTTTATGCACCCAAAGTTATTTCAAGCCCTCTGACAGAAATGGTTATATTCCCCTGGGGAGTTGTTACCACCATAATTGGTTGTGCAACATCCCCAGGGGACAATTTATTAGTCCCAGAAGGAATTGTTCCTCTGAAGCAGACTTCCTGACCCAGTCTCAAGTATTAACTGAACGGTTCCTTCAAAAGGGATAACGTAGAGATGTGTTGGCGCAAGAAGTGGAGAAAGTACGGATCCTGGACTGTGGGAATTTGATTGGAGACTCCAATTTAGCTAAGGATAAAAAACAGGATTTTCCTTTAATATTGGATTACAATGTCCAATATAGGAAAATTGAAAGTATTGTGGCCAGACATTGGGACATTTTACTCAAAGACCATGTATTGGTGCCTGTCCTACCCCCAAGACCACATTTTGTGTATCAACGAGCTCCTACCCTTCAGGATAGGATAGCTCCTGGGGTTATCAACCCCACACGGCAGAAGGACAATCCACTTTTTTCATTTTTGTCAGGTTTCTATGCCTGTGGTCGCTGTATTGTGTGCAGACAGGCTAAAAGTAATATCAAGAAATGTAAGGGGTTTGTTGCCACGACCACGAGAAAAGAATATCAGATCAAGGATCTGATTACCTGCAAGACACGTGGTGTAGTCTACATGCTGCAGTGTAAGTGTGGACTCCAGTATGTGGGCAGGACTTCCCGGGAACATGGGGTTCGTATTTCGGGACATGTTAGTAATATTAAGAAAGGGGTTAAAACACACAGCGTTTACAGACATTTTCGTCAATTCCATAATAGGGACCCGAAAGACCTTTTATTTTGGGGCATTGAAAAGGTCAAAAACCATTGGAGAGGTGGCCATCACGTGAGACAATTGAGCAAACGAGAATCCTTTTGGATCTTTGAGGCTGACGTGATGGTACCCCAGGGGCTTAAAGTGGAATTTGACTTAAATTTTATTTCGGACAGATGATTTCTGTAAGGTATTATTCTTTAGATAATTTTTATTTTTAATTTCCTTTAGTGTTATTTATTATTTGATTACTAAGATGTTACTTGTACATGTAAGTGAATAGTGGTATGTGATTGCTTTATCCCATTTTTAAGAAAAATATTTCTCTTTTATGTAATTTTATATATTTCTTATAAATTCAACTTATGTGCCTGTCTTCTTGTCTTGCGACACTAGGTGTCTCTTTCCGGGAACGGTTTTATTTACATATTATGATTTTCTCTCTGGAGCTCATCAAAAGCCTGAGATTTTAGTTTATACCACTAGATGTCTCTAGCGAAACTGCTCTATGTGTATTAGGTACACTTAGATTGCATATTTATAGCCTGTGGTGATGCTGCTTAAGCCTCGCCCCGCTGAAGAAGACGCGTAATGACGTAACGCGTATGGGGGAGGAGTTGGGTTGAGCGTCACCCATCGCTATTCATAGGATTTTACAGATTACCGGATATTTCGCTGTCTTGCTGTCTTTTAACAGAGATTGATGTAAGTGCAATTTATGATTAAAAGCTACTTTTTTGATACGGAGAGCACTTAGATCCGTTATTCCTTTTTATAAACATCGGTACATCCGCCAAGATAGATGAACGATCAGGAGGTGTATAGGAGACTGGGAGCTGCTCTGTGTCTGCTTACCATCGTGTAGGCTGATCCTTCCTCCCCCCTCAGTGAGGGAACCAAGCGCTTCTAACCCGCTGCTAACACAGGGGTCGGAGTCTGAGGTGAGCAGGCATGCTAACCATTTGGTGGAGGGATGAACACTGGTGTTGTTTTAGAGTTAAAAGTCATCTGCACACCTGTGGGATCTCTCATTACTCTTCCCATTAGTCCCTAATATAGACGGACTTATTGTGGATTCATGCTCTAGGCTTTGGACATTTATAGAATTTATGCACTGCACTTTATTGTTTGTTCATGCAAAAAAAAAGTCATACCTAGACTTTAGCTTTAACACATTGAGCACAATAAAATAAACATTCCCCCAAAAAACTACTTGTCAAGATTCTTACCCCAGCACTTACAGTTTACAACTTTTAATGCTGCTTGCTCCTGCTCCTCTCGTTACAGGAGAAACTTCTCGTTACAGGAAAGTGTTAACAGCAGTGCAGTCTCCACCCAGAATATATGCTTGGAGAAGGAGGGAGCAGGGGAGTGCCTTACTGTGCCAGGCTACAGGACTGTGTGTTTCTATTGATGCACCCAATGTAGGGAGACAAATCTCTAATCCCTGCATGCAAGGGTGGCTCCATAGGATGATGCAAGAGAAATGAGCCACCCTGAAACAGGAAACCTGGGACAGTGGTCATGGCACCAGCTTAAACTGGAATACAGGCAAGGATTAAGATATAAAGAAGTGCCATACTCAAAAGGTGAATAAATCAGATCTTTTGCCCTGTCAGACAGAATTTTGGTGTGTGGAAGAGCTGTAAAAATGTCAGGACTGGATGGACAGAAATACAAATCCTTTACCAGGTAAAATAGCACTCATGTATGTATTCTATCTAGCTGTTTGCCTGGAGTTCAGCTTTTATTTTCAATTTCAGCCAGAGTGTAACTTTTGAGGAATGTGCTAAATGAATGCACCCTTCTTATAACATCTACATGCTACATAAAATGTATTTTTGTAGAGCATTACATGGCACCACTGGTGCTTTTTGGGGTCACAATTGTCCTTTTGAGGATCCTGAGTGCTGGTGACTCCGAATGGTCTCTAGTGGTTAACTGATTCAGTGATTAGACCAATATGTTTTTTTTTGTTCATTTTTACCCAGATGTGGTGTAAGGTAAACAAGCCATCTATAAAATGATCATAAAAATACTTTCAAAGCACCAGCAATGGATTGCATTGCCAATAATTCATGTCAATCCCTTACAAAATTGAAATCAGAAAATATTGTTATACTGAAAATAGACTTAATTATTCTTACCTAAACAAACTAATGTATAGCTGTATTGTAGGTATCAGAAATATATTTTTAGATAACTAGTTCTATTCTATGGACTAAATCCATCCAAGAAGCAGGTATTGATAGCTGACTATTATGGGAGATTTTCTTGAGCAGCTTGAAAAGGATTACTAAAAGTGAAATGATTACTAACCCACAGTTACAGTCTTATATTGCCATGGTGCTGTGCAATGAATTCATGAATAGCTTGCAACAATCATAAAGATGAACTATAGAAGAGGACACAAGAAAGTCATAGAGAATAGAAATGCAGTGAAAAATAGTTTTTTCTTCCCCCGATTCCAAGAATGTATGATTATGGTAGAGTAATAATATGCCACTATAATGATTTCACATTACTAGTCCATGTTGTACAATATTGCACCAGATAAGTATTTCTTTTTTTATTTGAGGATTGCATTAGTTAATTATTCTCCATGTGCCTTGGCATAAATCTTTCAGTGATGAACTGCCTGCAACTCCTCACTGGAAGAACTGAACAATTAGATTGCAAGCTCTCTGACAGAACTTTTGTCTAGATAAGTTGCATAGAGACAAACAATCTTATGGTTATCATCTGTTCCCTTCGGCCTTTGGCTGAGTGTGATTACACGGGGGCTGGAGGATTACCATCAACTGACTTTTTCTCATCAAGGCAGCTCTTAGTTGTTCCTTCATTTCCTCTATCTTCTCCTCCAGCTCCCTTAGCTCTTCCTCTTTAGGGCGACAGGGTTGTCCATTCTCACAAGGACTATCCTTTGCATTCACAGTCTCTAGGTTAAAATGTACCCTTTTTTCTTGGCGGATGGTAGTCCGACCTAAATTGTTCCAGACAGACTGAGGCTTTTTGTTGGCATCTTTCTGAAGGTTACAGCTGCAAAAAAGAGTTAAAAAATAAATAGCCTATGGAAGAGCCAAGTACAATATAGGTGACTGGTAGATCACGGTCTGGGCTTGCTGACCCACCATCCCAGTGCATCAAACAGAGTGCAACGTAGAGGGACTATTTGTAAAGTTGGAGCTCTAGTAAGGAGCAAGAGCCGATGCCTCCTCTGTAGTGCTGGATCCTGTCCTATGCGGAGTGATACCAACTGCACTCCACCTTTTATCCTGGCTACCGGTTTCCAGTGTGGTGCCATCAGCAGGAAAAAAGAGGTCTTCAGGTCAGTGTGAAGCAATACACTAGTCATAATAGTATAGGGCTGTTTTCGCACTGATGTGCTGCGGTTTACCCACAGCGTGGGTGCAATGTACCTGCAGCTTTCCTGTGGGTTTGCTGCACTTAGCCATAGACTTCTATTATATCCTGCTGGTTTGATGCACTTTCTAGATGCAGGAGTTTTGGTGAACTTTCTGAAAGCGCACCACACCTCCAGGATATAATAGAAGTTTTATGACAAATCACAGCTAACCCAGGAAAGTTGCAGACGCACTGTGCTGCACCCACGGTGCAGGTGGACTACAGCACATCAATGTGAAAGCAGCCTTATAGGGGGCTCAGAACAGTAAGGGTTCATTTACATTTGCAGTTTTGAGGGGGGTAAAACCCCATTGTGTTTTATGAACCCCATCCCAACCGCACCCCCTTTAGCTGCAGTGGCCAGGGGTGTACACATGTGAAGAAGAATTATATGCCCTGTCATGGTTGGTGGGTGTAGCATTCAAGCATGACCCATTTAAGTGAATGAGGCCACTCTGCAAGAGCCCTGCAAACTTGTGCAGTACAGCAAATAAGGAGTTAAAGCAGGCAGCGTTGTGTTTCTTTCTCACCACCTGCTTTAATCCCTTGGACCCCGCAGAAGCATGCAGTTCTGGGACACTTGCAGAGTGACCCCATTTACTTGAATGGGTCATGGTTGGCAGCCGATAGCACCCACCAAAAGCAACAGG
Organism: Glandirana rugosa; assembly: GCA_018402905.1. Classification (NCBI taxonomy): domain Eukaryota; kingdom Metazoa; phylum Chordata; class Amphibia; order Anura; family Ranidae; genus Glandirana; species Glandirana rugosa. The sequence goes on from BLSH010295086.1 coordinate 380,854, forward strand.
GGGCTTAATTCCTGCTGCTACCTCAGCAGCTAAAGGGGAGGGGGGGTAGGGATTGGGAATTGCCTGGTGATCTTTGACTTCTCCCATGTTGTTCAGATAGATCTCCACCTCTTTAAGGTTGCCTACCCCGATATAGGGTATTATGGAGTACAGTAAAATAGAGAACTTATTAGAGGTTCATAATTATTTTCAACAAACACAATGTATATCTGTAAGTGTGAGGATTAGCAGCAAGCTCAGACACTACCTAGATGTGTAGAAAAAGCATCAGAAAGGCCCAACATTTGGCCATGATAAGAGGGTTTCTGAAGCTTCTGGTGCAGCAGTTTGCTCACCTCCATAGGTCAGAGACTTAAAGTGGATGTAAACCCTCTCCTATACCCTGTGCAGTGAACAGCCTCAGATGATACACAGAGATGAAACAAATCCTCCTACATAAGTTTTACATGTATATCTGCTTTCTTCATCTTTATATACTGTTTAGAAAGTGCACATCGTGTTAGGAGATTTTCTCTTCCTGTTTAGCACTGCAGTGAAGCCTGGGCATACAACCAAGACAGCTGATTGGAGCAAAGGCACACACTCCCCCTCCTCATAGGTAGAGACATTCAGCTCTGTTTGTTGAATCGTTCAGGGCTCTGCTAATTTATTCATAGTTTCCTCCCCAACACAAAACTCAGGCTGCTTTTATCATATGTCATGGAGAACTTGTCAGGCGTTATCAGGCTGATAACAGAAGAATGGAGCAGGCGACAGCTACGGGCCATAGTGCTTTCAAGAGATAACAAAACACTGCAGTTATAAGTGCCCAGCTCAAATTTCATGAATCAGGTTTACATACCCTTTAAAAAGTACTGAAGCCAAAGCTACAGCCATGAAACTAACAAATGGCAGCCTACATTTCTCAAGTGTACTTTCAGTTAAAGAAACTTAGAGAATAGACAAAACTAACATATTACAGATAAATTGACTGTATTATGAATGGAATGTGATGTCTTGGCTCGGAAAGACCTATGTCCTGTGTTGCCAAGGAAGCTTGTGCAATGGTAGGTACCAGCATTATAGGGGCTATATGCAAGTATGGATGCTATGTTGACGGGTAGAATTTAAAATTGTACTTGAACAACTATAGGTCGGCTCTCCTGCGCAAATCGCCGTAGCTGCACGGTGGGTGCAAGTGGTGTGGGCGCACGCGTGCCCACTGGCTAGTGGGGGAGCCAATCAGTGGGTGGGGGGGACTCAATGTCCGCCGGCCACGTGCGATCACTCCCGAGATAGCGAGAATGAGGATCTGCGAGTGTAAACAGAGCAGATCCCCATTCTGACAGGGAAGTTAAGAGAAATAGTCTGTTCCCAGTGATAGGGAACAATGATCTCTCTCCTCCCCCAGTCAGCCCAGCCCCCCATACAGTTAGAAACACATCCCAGGGAACACAGTTAACCCCTTGATCGCCCCCTAGTGTTAACCCCTTCCCTGCCAGTGACATTTACACAGTAATCAGTGGCTATTTAAAGCTCTGATCGCTGTATAAATGTCATTGGTCCCAAAAAAGGGTCAAAAGTGTCCGGTCTGTCCGCCGCAATGTCGCAGTCCCGCTAAAAATCACAGCTTGCCTCCATTAGTAGTAGTAAAAAAAAAAATAATAATAAAAATGCCATAAATCTATTCCCATAGTTTGTACACGCTATAAATTTTGCGCAAACCAATCAAAATAGGCCTACTGCGATTTTTTTTACCAAAAATATGTAGAAGAATACATATCGGCCTAAACTGATAAATAAATTATTTTTTTATATATTTTTTTGGATATGTATTATAGCAAAAAGTAAAAAATACAGATTTTTTTTTTTCAAAATTGTCGCTCTTTTTTTTTTTTGTTTATAGCGCAAAATATAAAAACCGCAGAGGTGATCAAATACCACCAAAAGAAAGCTCCATTTGTGGGAAAGAAACATTTACATTTTGTTTGGGTATGTCATCACACGACTGCACAATTGTAAGTTAAAGTGATGCAGTGCCGTATCGCAAAAAATGCTCTGGTCAGGAAGTAGGTAGATCCTTCCAGGGCTGAAGTGGTAAAATAAGCACCCAGCAGCTGCTCACTCACTTTATATGTAATATCTGGATCGCTCAGGAATAACAAATATTATGCAAGAGGTATATTAAATTGACAAAGAATATAAAACAATATACCTTTTGTCAGGGTTTGGGGGTTTCACATCCTGGTCTTCGAGGGTCATATTTAATGCCCGATGGATTTTCTGTTAAATATTAAAACAAGAATATTAGTATTCACAAAAATTCAGTACTCTTTAGGTAAGAGTAAACTTCTTGGGAATTGAAATGGAAAAATAGAATAACCTGAGAATTTAGAGCCTTTAGGGGCGATACTAAAAGGCAAATTAATTATTTAACAAATTAAATTATGGATACAAAGGACAAGACTGAAGGTCTAAAGAAAGTGAGAGTAAATGGAAATATAAAACATAATAGAAATATGTATGATTTTTGAAGGTAATAAACAGTGGGTATGCTAACAGTGCGAACATGGAGATAATACAGGACCAGGACCATTAGCTTAGTTACCTGCTATTTACAAACCTTTCAAATTTAGCTCTTCACTCAACAGTGTTGTAAGTTATATAGGCTAAAAAGACATATTCCATTCAAGTTCAACCTTTTAAAAGGGAACTTGTCACACTGGGTTAAATTATTGTAGCTGCTGTCATTACAGGATAGTGCCTAGACTGTATGCATGCACAGCTCAGTGTACACTCAGAAAAGAAAATGTTGAGATGCATTTATACACAGTCTCTTGATACAGCGCTGTACTGTTAGATGCATAGAAAACTGTATGCTGTGCACATCTAAATACAGTGTTTTAGACACCCATGTGACTAAACCCTTAAAGAGGAAGTAAACCCAGATGTGGTTTACTTCCTCTGTATTCCCCTGAAAAGTAGATGCATAATGGGCTACTATGCATCGCATAGTAGCCCGTTATGTGCCACTTACCTGCAAACGAAGCCTGCGACGTCCAGCACTGTCCCCTGTGCTGGCAGCGTCCATCTTCTGCCCCTCTTCCTTCCAGTCGCGTGACATCACTCCCGTGCATGCGCGCGGGAGCCGTCAGTCACGGCACGATCACAGTGTAGAAACGGACGTCGGCACAGCTAGTACACTGCATATCTTCTGGACCGTGCAGGTTTAGAAGATATGCAGGGCACCTACAGGTAAGCCTTATTATAGGCTTACCTGTAGGTTAAAGTGGTTGTCACGAGCTGAAAAATTATACATGTCTAAACATTGTATGCATCTAAATGTGAGTATTTTAGGTGTGCATTTTATGCAGGATTTTCTGTAGTTCTGACAGGAAGAACCTATGTTCTGTACCCTACCTATGTCATATACCCATGTGAATGAGCCTGTCGATCTGAATCTGAATCTGTCAGAGCTCACTGCATATACGGTATATGAACATAAGACTAGGGACAAGTAACAGGCTCTAGAAGCAACAGAACATTGCAATCTTTTACAAACCATGCAATGAAAAAACTCCTGTATGTTATAGTGATCCTGTCAGGCTCTAAAAAAAAAGGACAGTGGCATTTTTTTGCAATAGAAAAGGTATTCTACTCTCCCATCTTCCCTCCATTCTATTGTTGCATGCTTCATCAGACTTTTGGGCATTCAACACTTCTAGGAGTGTCAAGCATGTGTATTCCCTGCCCATTGTTTGACCCCTATGTTACTGCTGTGTTCTGGACATATAAAGGATTCTTGCAGTTTAGTTTTGCAAATTTGTTTGTTTGAAAGGTAAGGAACACAGAGTAAGAGACCCCCTTCGGCCTTCTTTGTTTAGTTCTTGGGTACTGTTTTGAGGAATTGAAGAGAGGTTATGTATGCAGGGCCGGCTCTACCACTAGGCGGAGTAGGCGGCCGTCTAGGGCGCACGGCCACCTAGGGGCACCTGGCCACTGTTGATCTGTCACTTGCTGCTCTGCATTGATTCATGTAAAAACTGACACTGTCTGACTGAGATAATGATGTTGTATTATCACATGCCATTTGCATATGTATATAGAAATAGTGACTGATCTGTCAAATACCTTCCCCTCCGCCCCCACCCCCATGAGGCTGTATTTGATGGGCACAGGTAGAGCTGTTTTTGATGGGCACAGATGAAGCTGTATTTGATGGGCACAGGTGAGGCTGTATTGATTGGTGCTGGTGAGGCTGCATTTGATTGGCGCTGATCAGGCTGCAATTCATTGGCGCTGATCAGGCTGGGCAGGGAAAGGGGGTGGAGTCAGGGGTGGAGCCAAGGGGGGCAGCAAAATGAGGTTTCACCTAGGGTGTCAAAAATCCTTGCACCAGCTCTGTATGTATGCCTCTGCTTTTGGAGGAGGAACGTAAGGCATTTTAAGCACCTGTAAAGCAAACTTTATCTACTTTTTGGAGGGCATGAGCAAGATGTTGAGAAAACTGTGAGTGATTAACCTTAGCACCTCTAAGGTTAAATGGCATGCAAACATAGAGACCAGCCCAAGATCCATGGTTTGAGAATATACTTATATATTTTTTTCTTATTCAAGGTCTTTACAAAATTGCAAATGTTGTGTTCACTAACCTAAAGATCCTACTCTAGTTAAAAAAAACAAGATAGTCAAGTAATGTTTGCTATGCGTTATGTAACACTGTGTAAGTGTTGGGTATTAGCCTTATTTACAGAGTAAATAGCTGGGATTCTGAGATTGTCAATTGTGCCAGTTCTGATTTAAAGGGTAACTCCACTTTTGTGGGGAAAAATATAGCAAATAAAGAAAACATAATATAGCGCATATACAGTATCTCACAAAAGTGAGTACACACCTCACATTTTTGTAAATATTTTATTATATCTTTTCATATGACTGTTGGAAGAATGGGCTAAGTCAGGAATCTTTCATTAAAATGTAGTTAGAGTAATGCTTTATGTGAACCTATAAAATGTTAATTTATAATGTGCTAATGAATGTGTTTACCCGAGACGAGAAAACATCTGGTGACGGAGGAGACGGTTTGATTATTTCAAAGTGGAAGATATGAGAGTTGCAGTGTGATGGAAATGTTTCTATTCCTGAGAAAACAAAACTTTTGGATATTTGATGATATGAACTACTCCCTTTTGGCTTCAAGATGGACTTTTTATTAAAAAACACTTTAAACTAGAACTGTAATGGCGCTGCCCATTTATCGTTTCACTTTCTATTGGTCACATGGGAAAACCACCCATTTAACTGCTTGATTGCTAATAGAAGATATGGACGCTGATTGGGTTGATTACATGGTCATCCCTAGATTACAACCCAGAACACACCTATGCCTTATGCATATTCATTACTATAAAAAGCTTAAGCCATTGTTTTCAGTAGGATTGAACGTAGGCAGACTGAGCTACCAGTTTGTATCGTGTCTCCTCCATGTGCATGTAATAAAGCGAATCTACTTGTTTTCCTCCAATCTCCGGTGTCCAGCCTGCAGTTTTTCTAACAATGACAACACTAAAGGAATGACATTTTGCTACAATGTAAAGTTGTGAGTGTACAGCTTGTATAACAGAGTAAATTTGCTGTCCCCTCAAAATAACTCAACACACAGCCATTAATGTCTAAACTGCTGGCAACAAAAGTGAGTACACCCCTAAGTGAAAATGTCAGGTTTCTGCAGCTAGGCAGACCAGACACGTAGCTACACAATGGAACCGAGACCAAACAAAGTATATAACTTTAAGGTGATATTTATTTACAGTGAAACACACACCAAAAAACATAAACCTCAAAGACAAAAACATGAATCAAACCCCCAATGCACAAACCAGAATAACTAATAAACCTAACTACACTATGGACCAAAATTAACTATATACAATATCTGTAATATAAAGGACAACAGTACAGGGTATACAAGGAAGCAAGGTATCAAGGCTGGGTACTAGGGCATGAAGCAGGAGCAAGGCAGATCGGTACAGGAAGGTTTAGGATATCAGGGGACACGAGCACAAGGATCTGGCAGCAAGGACGCGAACAGGATCATGACGCACTTGGGAAAGGGAGGAACAGTCTTAAATAGCCATCTAATGGCTGAACCCAGGTGTGGCTGATTGTTACAACTTGCTGGCTCTGGGGGGACACTTGCTGGTGGCCACTGGAGCTGCAGCAAACAGCCCAGAGCAGCACAGCGCCACCAGTAGGTATTTCTTCAGAATAACTAAAGGTAGGAATCTGCAACAGAGATTGTTATAATCCTTGCAATGTACTAAGATCACCCAGAGGGGAATGTTTTTTTCTCAACAAAAGTGGCGTTACCCTTTAAAATAAAACTACATTTTAAATCATATTCATTCATTTTTATTTTGAAATTTTAACTTACCTGGCTAGTATGCAGCCAGTATTTGAATCTGCAACGCTTTCGCATACGAGGTATAACTAAATGGTAGACCACTCTTTCACCCAATGATGTCAGAAGTGAACCACCGAACCCAACGCAAAGAAGAACAAACAGGCCTGAAAAATGGTAAATTCCCATCTGGAGTGTCTGTAAGATATAAATAATCACAATAACAATAAGGCTACATTCACACCTGTGAATGAGCCCAACACCGATTACATGCGAGATCCCCAGGGGGGTTCCTGGCAATTAGATGGGGAAGGAAGCGCCACTGAAAGCAATGGGAGACTGCCTGATCCTACAGCTAATTCCAGTCATTTGCATGTAATTGCTCATGCATCAATCACCTGCAAGTGATTGGCTGTGAATACAGTGGGAGCCATCAGCCTCTGATTGCTTTCAGTGAAGCTGCATCCAGCTGGTGTTCTCGCAAGTAACTAGTGTTGGGCCCATATGCAGGTGGCATGCACATCTGACTAACAAAACAAATACATTTTACAGTCAGAACAAAATAAAGTGCTTTATTTAAATTTTAGCGCGAAAAAGGAGGTAATCTTTTTTAAAGGCAGTCCTGTAAATGGTAAGCCAATACACATATGCATCTCTCCACATTATCATTATTTCTTCTTAGCTTCTAACTGTCCCTCATTTGGAACCAGATGCCTCTGCCCTTACCTCTTGCTCAATTGACCCTCTTTTTATTTAATGAATAGACCTCTTTAAACCTGAACTCTATGTATGATCTTAATTGCATGGTTCCATTGATCCAGTTTGGCCCACTGTAAGTATGCGTATTTCATACCTGATAGATCACTGTGGAAGTTCACAATCACTGCAGTAGTCAGCGCGGTGCCAAGTGAATGACTTCCTGTTGTCCACATGCAGTTGTAGGCAGGTAGAGATTCCCTTAAGGGTTGCTCTTCCTAATGGTGGAGTGTCATGTGGGAGCCCCCATATAAGGGTGAAGTTAGAGCTCTAAGCAGAGAGCTGGGACAGTGACCTACAGAAGTGGTGGTGGACTTAGGGTTACCTTTTGCTCTCACTTTGGGGACAAGGGTGGACAGCATAGTGCAGAGCCTAAACCTTTCATGCAGCCTCTGAATTATTACATTTGTTAACCTGAAAATCCAGTATAAGGCCTCATGCATACTGGATGTTATAAAAAAGCCAGTAGCGTTAGTTGTAGAAAGATGTAGCTGAAGAGTGAATTTTTCAGCGGTTTTGCAGTAGCATTTTTAGCTGTATCATTTTTTTTTAGCTTTTTTAACAAAATTATACTACCATAAAAGCTTATGGCTCAAAAATGCTGATAAATGTACAATAGCCGCGTTTTTCAGCGTTTTTTTTAAGCTTTTTTCAGCTGTTTTCAGAGTTAGAGCATTTTTACAGCTGAAAAACTCCTCTCAAAACCTACTAGCCCTGTTTTTTTTACAGCCAGAAAACACCCCTGCCAAAACTGCTGATAACAGCCAATGTGTGCATGGACACATAAGATAACATGCTGGGGAGTTTATTGGCTTCAGGAGTAAATGTCTGAGTCAAAAGCAGCAGCTGTAAAAATGTCCAGTGTGCATGAGGCCTAAATGAAAAGCAGTTGTTTTGAAACTCTTTGTATGTCAATTATCATAGCATTGGATTTCATTATATACAGTATGTACTGTATTAATATCTTGGTGCTGACATCTACTGGGAATTCAGTGTTATTACAACATATTTATTACTGTATTTATGTGTGGTATAACCCTATTCCCCTGTATGTTGAGGCTAGTTAGCTTAGTCCTTAGATAGACCCCTCCCTTCTTCTTCATGTTCCCTCAGTAAGCTACCAGCTTTCATATCAGGCATAAGGTTGGGAAGATTATTGTCTCTTTACCATTCAAATGGTTGGTGAACTGCATTTTAACAAGTAAAACTATGTTATATTAAACTGCCATGTTTTATTGTAGAGCTCTGAGTCTGTGGAGGATGCTTATTCAGCAGGTGACCATAGTGACCAGGTAGACCATGGTCTAAAGTAGGTATGTTAATATATAAATCAGTGCTTGATGGAGAAATGCTGTGGTGAATAAAGCACTTGTAATGTTAACCAGTTATTATAGTGTATTGAATTCTTCATGGTCATCTGAACTGGGGGCATAGCAGGGCATTTCCTAAATACTTTGTACTTAAAGGTGTCCCACTCATCTAGCACTACCCCCGTAAGGGCTGCTGATAATGATCTCCCCTATTCCTGCACAGCCAGACACCATGCATTTTTTCACTTGCATCTGATCTGACCTCAAAAAGTCAGTCTCTGGGCTTGTTTTTGTTGTTTTCATTAGTTGTAATAACTTGGATGGGATAGAGGAGTTGTGGGGTGCCCAACTTGATGAAAAATGAATGGGGACAACTTCCTTCCTCTGTACAAAGTAAGGATCCTGGGCTGTTCTCCTTCTTAGTCACTCTCAGTCCTTAGGATTCCACAGCAAAAAGTCCCTTGAGGACTAGCTCTTAGTTCCCTTTAGAAAATTAGCAAATATGTTGTAAACTGCATGCAGGAGTATCTTCTCATCTATGTGAACTGCTTCCAGTTCCACTGCCTGCAGGAACTACCAGCCCTCCTGGCTGCTTGTCTAGCAGCTCACCTGGCTGCTCCGAAGATCTCCCAGGGCAAGGGATAGAAAGGGTTAAGAGCACTGCTGTCCTTCTGAAAGCTTGCTACATGTGGCAGTCTTTCCCCTTAAGAGTCCCTGGGTGTGCTGATGTACTCGATCTGTCCACTTTGCTTCCTGCTGCTCCTTAGGCAAGATTCCTCCTCAAACCATAATGCTGGTCCTTCCAAGCCAGCCCGAGCCCAGCCTGGAGGCAGGAGGCCCCAGACCCAGGGGTCCCCTCCTAAGCCACGACAGCCTTCTCAGCACTCCATCTTCCACCTGACCTCCTGCTGGCTAAGCTCTGTCATATTTAAGGGCTGATCCAACCACCCTGCCAGGACATTTAGCCAAGGGATTGGTCAGATTCCCCTAAGTATACAGATCAGGACCTCCTGGCCTCTTCCCACTAACTTTCCAGAAGCTTCTACAATCTTCCAGATCTAGGGGGAGGTACCAGGGACCTGCCTCTGTAGAGCCATCGAGTCTGACCTGCAGTAACCCTGACCCAAATTCTGACTATATAATTTATCGTTGGTCATAAAGTTGAATTTGCCTACACTAACACTAGTAACACACCAGAGGGTGCTACACTTATAATGAGCAACTATCATATGATGTTGTGAACCTTAGATTTGTTCCATTAACATTAGATGATGTTCTAGTCAGAAAAAAATACCAGTATTAATACCAATGAATGTTGCTAATTTCTAAAGTAGCTAAGAGCAAATCCACTGTGGTTATAGGATAGTATATGTGGAAGTTTTCTATTTGTTTGTGCGTGTGTTTTTTTTTTTTTTTTCTTTAATTGGTTGAACTAAATTGACTAGTGTCTTTTTTTCAACCAAACTATGTAACTTGGAGGTTTGCTACTGTACATATGCAAAACTTTCTTTCACGCATTGGGGTTAATTTACTAAAGACAAATAAACTGTGCACTTTACAAGTGCAATTGCACTCTTTTTTCATAGAAAACGAAAATGTGGTGAAGTTTCTCTTTGTAAAGAAAACCCGATCAGGTGCAAGGATATTTTTTGGCTGATGGAAATCAGCAGAGCTTTACACCATTTATTAAAGTGTTACTAAACCCAGTAATATGAAAATAGTTAATCTCCCCCCCCCCCCAACAGTGCCCTCAGCTTATAAATCTTCCTTTTACATTTTTGGCTGATCTGTATACCACGGTCAGTGATAAACTGCACAGTTTCTCCAGAGCTGTGTGTTCAGGCAGGAAGAGATTTCCACTACAGCCTGTTTACACACCCATATGTGTGATGTCAATATCATGTGACCTGGCTAACTCTGAGAACAAGTACATGTTCTTTCCAGCATAAAAGACACAACTGAGCATGTGCAGGAGGACTACCCTGACTGTGTTAAGCTGGCTTTCCCCAGATAGACAGTGCAGGGAGTGAAGGATATATGAATACAGGATAAAACAGCCTTTTTATACAATGCAGAGGATTAACCCCTTAAATTCCACAGTGAGTATAACAAGCGTGCTATGCTGCATATACAGACAGATTTTTACCGTTGTGGGTTTAGTAAAACTTTAAGCTCTGTGAACATTTAGTGTAACTGCACTTGCAGAGTGCACAGTCTATTTGACTTTAGTAAATCCACTACATTGCATCCATAAACAAAAAGCAGATACAAATAAATGTCTTTATACAGTACATGTTTGATGCTTGGTGTTCTCACTTGCCTCCCTTATTCATCTAAGTTTATAGTGTATCAATTTTCCTGAAGAAAGCTGAATATGTTATAAATTATGTGAGCAAATTTCCATTTTATAGTAAACTATGGCGATATTTTCAGCCCTAAATAAATATCTTTACCTCAGTAACAGCAAATACCCGCTTCCCGCATGGCACCATTTTGTACCATTTGTCATGCAAAGTATCCATGAATCCAGATGATTTGTAACGACTTATAAACTCTGAAATATTAGAGGTTAGGGCAGAGTTTTGGGGTAAGCCAATTCCATATCCTGTAAAATTGAAAGACATGAAAACGTGTAATTAAATTGGTTCACAAATATCAAATATGTATTAAAATTCATAAAAAGGTGACAAGAAAAATGTGATACAACTCTTTAAATAATTTTCAGATTTCATTTTCATAAATAAAGAATTGTCATATATTTTTCATATTTGAAGCACAAGCATTCAGTCTATTCCTTACATGTTCCTTACTCAAGGGAAACCGTTATCATAAAGATTCAGAAAAGACTTGAGGCACTAGGTAAGGCTTGATTTTACTTCTTTACTTTTTCTTGACTGGTATCAGTGTCTGTGCTGTGTCTTAATGCTGCCTGCATCCACTTCTCTCAACTGTTCCACCAAGATTTGCAAGTTATGCCTCTGACACTAACTGAGGTAGTGTATCTTTGTCATGCACAGCATGCTGGGATTAGGAGTGAGGAAGGAAATAAAGCCTGCCAGGCTCGGATATTGTACCCACTCTGTTTTGGCACCTGACCTGATAGAACTGCTGTGAGAGAAGGATGTTGAGGGGTCAGGGGACCGTGACACAGAGTGCAGCGGCCAGGAGAGTAAGGCAAAGAGTACAGGGGTCAGGAGAGCATAACGCACAGGCTGCAGGAGTATGTAACTCACAGGGTGCAGATGGCAGGAATGAGTTATGCACAGAATGCAGGGGACAGAGTTAGGTAACTCACCCCTGGGACAGGAGAGCATAAAGCACAGAGTACATGGGACCCCAGTGTGAATTGCAGGGGTCAGGAAAGTAATAGAGTACAGGGGTAGGGATAGGTAATGCACAGAGTGCTTTGGACCATAAAGAATAATGCACAGATAAGTAGACAGAGAACAAAAAAAAATTACCTTCCACCCCATGCTTTTACAGTGATCTAATTCATTTAATAGTGGAATTTAGAGATTGGAGAGAGCTAGAAAACATTATTATATTACTAGTCAAGTAATAATGGTTTTGCTAGGTTTTTTGCTCTGTTTGTGATTGCAAGATCCCAGTCTCTGCACTGTCTCTTAGTATCAGGATACCAGAGTATCATGTACCTGATTTTGGAGGCCAATGGTGAGAGGGCTTTGTTTGCGGCTAAGTTTCAGTTACCCCTGAAGGTAATAACAGGAGGTGTCAGGCTCAAAGAAGCATGGATCACCTGCTGGAACTGCTTGCAGAGATGTTCCCACTGGAGTGCTGTTAGATGAGACGTCCAGGTATTCAGCTGAGGCGCTGAGGCAGTGGCTGCAGACAGGTGGTGTCCGTGGTTGGTAGTAGTAGGTCACTAGCAGAGCAGGAGCCAGAAGAGAAGTCAGTTTAAAGCTAAGGTCAGGTACTGGATGTCGACATATGTAAGCGTAGTCAGGAGGATAACCACAGTCATACACAGGACAGCAGCAAGGGCAGGTCCATAAAGCAAGCTACGGTAAAACCAGGAGGCAGGCAAAAGACAGGTCCAGGGGCAAGCCGGTAACAGGACTCGTCAGATGTAAGGTTTCACAGAACAAATGCACAGGAGAGCCAAAGATCAACCAGCGGTCGCATAAGGCAGCTGGCTCCCTTATAAAGGGCATTTGGCGCCAGTCCGGGCTGAGTTTGTGCCAGGGTGCATCAGTTTGCCAATGTGCATTCTTGTGCGTCCTTGCACATCCATTATGTGCCGGCAAGCATTCCTGCGGCCATATAAGATACTAGCAGGAATGCCAGGTGTTCATGAGCATCTGCTGCGGACAGTATCCTGACACTGCCCCCCTGACAGCAGCTTCTGGGTGCCCACTTGAGCCACCTTCTCTGGTTACTTGCCACAGAATTTTTGTACAAGTTCCCAAGAGCTTTCTTAAAAAGAATACCCCTTCCATTTGATCAGGTACTAGATCTGTCTTTTCTGTCTCCTGTAGTCCAAGATTGACTCCTCCTCATATTCCATCTCTTCTCCAACTATTATTGGTGGTGGAGGTAGATCAACCCTTCCCAGAAACAGGTTGGATCTTATCTCCAACCTTCAAGGAGGGGTTTTTTCTTCTCTTTCTGTCAATGTGTCTTTTATTGTCTTCCTGTGCCTCCTGTATGGACTCCTGGAGTCCCAATGATTGTTTTTGCACACAAAGGTAAGTCTGTCTTGCACTGTAGGTAATGCTGATTTGAGCACAGAATCCGAAGAAGGATGGAATCCAAATTGGTCCAGAATGGGGACTGGTTTGTGGCTGAATGAAGTGAATTATTGTATGCGAACTCTGCAAGCGGAAGAAGAGACACCCAGTTGTCTTGAGAAAAGGCTGAGAAAAGTAGGTACTGTTCCAGAGTTTGGTTTATACGTTCAGATCGTCCATTACTTTGAGGATGATAGGCAGATGATGAGCAAAGTTCCACCTTCAGAGCCTTGCAAAGGGCCCTCCAAAATCTGTAGGTAAGTTGTACTCCCCTGTCTGAAACAATGTTACTGGGCAGTCCATGTAGTCTCACAATTTCCTTAAATATGTATGCATTTTGAGCAGAAGATGGATTATGCACCATTGGTAAGAAATGGGCCATCTTAGATAGCTGATCTGCCACCAACAGGATAGTAGTAAAATCTTCAGAAGGAGGTAAATCCATGATAAAGTCTAAGACCATCTGTTTCCAAGGGCAATTTGGGATGGGTAATGGTCTTAGCATACCCTATGCCTTACCTTTATCACCTTGCTGTGCAGGCACACTGTGCAAGGCTTCATGTAATTCTTGTAATCCAGATTCAAGTTATGCCAACAAAAAGACCATTGGATTAATTCAATACGGACTCCAAAATTTGCAGCCAGCTGATGGTCATGGAAGGTCTTGAGAACTTCCTGAGGTATGAAGATTTTGTTCTTGTGCCACAATTCTCTATCCTGCTCCCTCAGAGAGCCATGTTTGGGTTCTGAACATGTGTGAACGTGTAGAGCAGGGTTATTGAATTAAAATTAACAGAGGTCCAGTCAGTAAAATTTTCTTCCAGCAGTGGTCCAAATCTCATGTCGGCACCTGTAGCACATTTTTGGGTGTGCCAAACTACATGTTGCTGCATCACAATGCGGCTTGGTGCATTTTGAGGAAAAAGGGTCAGGGACATCTTTCTTCTTAAAATGAATCAGATGACCTACCCATTATGTATGCACCAAATGCACATGCACAGATCTGATCCCATTCTTATATCAGTGTCCTCAGTCACCACTGCACATCACAGTTCCCTCCCCCCTTCACATGAAGATCCCCTCTTGATGAGTGTCCTCAACTCCCCCTTTACATCACCCCTCCCCTCCACCCCTTTCACACAAGTATTCTCACACCTCCTTGAAATCGCCCCCAACAGTACTGTCCTATTTATATCATCCCCCCTATGTTACTGTCCTCAGCCCCCCCACATTACTGTCATCATTGCCCCCACATTACATTCATCAGTACCCCCACATCACAGTCCTCAGCCCCCCACATTACTGTCCGCAGACCCCCACATCACTGTCCTCAATTCCCCACTTTAATGTCCTCAGCCCCCCCCCACATCACAGTCCTCACCCACCCACTTTAATGTCCTCAGCCACCCCACATCACAGTCCTCAGCCACCCCACTTTAAAGTCCTCACACCCCCGCCATATCACAGTTCTCAGCCCCCACTTTAATGTTCTTGGTCCCTCACATCACAGTCATCAGGGGGGGGGGGGGGGGGGGGGGGGGGGGGGGGGGGGGGGGGGGGGGGGGGGGGGGGGGGGGGGGGGGGGGGGGGGGGGGGGGGGGGGGGGGGGGGGGGGGGGGG